>LNAC01000014.1:1786109-1808202 GCA_002007465.1 Ailurus styani
GATCACTGCATTTGCATCTTTAGGGTAAATACCCAGTAGTGTGATTGCTGGGTCATAGGGTAGCTCTATTTTCAACTTTTAGAGGAACCTCCATACTGTTTTCCAGAGTGGCTGCACCAGCTTGCATTCCCACCAACAGTGTAGGAGGGTTCCCCATTCTCCCCATCTTTGCCAACATCTGTCATTTCCTGACTTGTTGATTTTAGCCATTCTGACTGGTGTGAGGTGGTATCTCACTGTGGACCACAACTTCTTTATCCATTCATCTGTTGAAGTGCATCTTGGAGTTTTCCACAGTTTGGTGATTGTGGACATCGCTGCTTTGAACATTGGGGTACATATGGCCCTTCTTTTCACTACATCTGTATCTTTGGGGTAAATACCCAGTAGTGCAATTGCAGAGTCATAGGGTAGCTCTATTTTTAATTTTTTGAGGAATCTCCACACTGTTTTCCAAAGTGGCTGCACCAACTTGCATTGTCACTGATAGTGTAAGAGGGTTCCCCTTTATCCACAATCTCTTCAACATTTGTTGTTTCCTGGCTTGTTAATCTTTGCCATTCTAATTGGTGTAAGGTGGTATCTCAATGTGCTTTTGATTTGAGTTTCCCGGATGGCTAATGCTGATGAACATTTTTTCATGTGTCTGTTGGCCATTTGTATGTCTTCTTTGGAGAAGCATCTGTTCATGTCTCCTGCCCATTTTGTGACATGATTATCTGGTTTTGGGGTGTTGAGTTTGAGGAGTTCTTTATAGATCTTGGATATCAGCCTTTTGTCTGTAGTGTCATTTGCGAATATCTTCTCCCATTCTGTGGGCTGCCTCTTTGTTTGGTTGACTGTTACATTTGCTGTGCAGAAGCTTTTTATCTTGACGAAGTCTCAAAAGTTCATTTTTGCTTTTGTTTCCTTGGCCTTTGGAGACGTGTCTTGAAAGATGTTGCTGTGGCCGATGTCAGAGAGCTTACTGCCCATGTTCTCCTCTATGATTTTGATGGGTTCATGCCTCAGGTTGAGGTCTTTTTTCCATTTTGAGTTTCCGTTTACTATTGCAAAAAGAACCATAAGAGACCTTGGAATAAGCCTAGCCAAAACGTAAAGGATCTGTGCTTGAGGAACTACAGAGCACTCATGAAAGAAATTGAGAAGACACAAAAAGCTGGAAAAACATTCCATGCTCATGGATCTCAAGAATAAACATTGTTAAAACGTCTATACTGCCAGAGCAATCTCTACTTCCAATGCCATCCCAATCAAAATTCCACCAGCATTTTTCAGAGTGCTGTAACAAACAATCCTAACATTTGTATGGAACCAGAAAAGACCCCGAATCACTAAGGAAATGTTGAAAAAGTAAAACAAAGCTGGGGCATCACGTTGCCTGATTTCAAGCTTTATTACAAAGTTGTGATCCCCAAGACAGCATGGCACTGGCACAAAAACAGACACATAGACCAATGGAACAGAGTATGCCCAGATATGGACCCTCAACTCTATGGTCAAATAATCTTCAACAAAGCAGGAAAAAATATCCAGTAGAAAAGTCTCTTCATAATNATAAATGGTGCTGGGGAAATTGGACAGCCATGTATAGAAGAATGAAACTCGACCATTCTCTAGCACCATACACAAAAATAAACTTCTGCCCATTTCTTGATTAGATTATTTGTTCTTTGGGTGTTGAGTTTGATAAGTCTTTATGGATGTTGGATACTAGCCCTTTATCTGATGTGTCATTTGCAAATATCTTCTTCCATTCTATCAGTTGTCTTTTGGTTTTGTTGACTGTTTCCTTTGCTGTGCAAAAGCTTTTTATCTTGATGAAGTCCTAATAGTTCATTTTTGCCCTTGCTTCCCTTGCCTTTGGCGATGTGTCTAGGAAAAGGTTACTGTGGCTGAAGTAGAAGAGGTTGCTGCCTATGTTCTTCTCAGAGATTTTGATGGATTCCTTTCTCACATTGAGGTCTTTCATCCACTTTGAGTCTATTTTTGTGTGTGGTATAAGGAAATGGTCCAGTTTCATTCTCCTGCATGTGGTTGTCCAATTTTCCCAACACCATTTGTAGAAGAGACTGTCTTTTTTTCTTTGTGTATTTTGGAACAGAATTCCTCCAAAAAAGTCTCTATCCAGTAACTCATCAATAGATGGATCTGGGTGAATGTGACATATGTTCTTCTAGGGGACATAGCATTGCATAATTCCTAAAAGTGTTTAGTTATTTTTTTCTTTCTTTTTTTTAACTATTTTTTAAAAATTTAATTTCCGTATACTTAACATACAGTGTTATAATAGGTTCAGGTGTTCAATAGAGATTCAAATGTTCCATATGTCACCGAGTGCTCATTGCGATAAATGTACTCTTTAACCCCTGCCTTCTATTTTACCACCACCCCCACTTCCCCTCTCACAACCACCAGTTCCTTCTCTTCCTAAGAGTCTATTTTTTGGCATCTCTCTTTCTCTCTCTCTCTCTCTCTCTCTCTCTCTCTCTCTCTCTCTCTTGCTCTCTCCCCCCCCTTTCTCTCTCTCTTTTACACGGTGTTCATTTCATTTCTTTCTTTCTTTTTTTAATTTAAATTCAATTAGCCAAGGTACAGTACCTCATCAGTTTTGATATAATGCTCAATGATTTGTTAGTTGAATTTGTTTTGTTTCTTAAATTCCACATATGAGCAAAATAATATGGTATTTGTCTTTCTCTGACAGACTTATTTCACTTAACTTTATATTCTCTAGCTCCAACCACGTGCTGCAAATGGCAAGATTTCAATCTTCTGGCGGCTGAATAATATTCCATCATATATCCATTATATATCACTTCTTCTTTATCCATTCATCCATCCATGGACACTTGGGCTGCTTCCATGATTTAGCTACTGTGAACTGTGTTGCAGTGAACATAGGGGTGTTTATACCTTTTCAAATTAACATTGTTGTATCCTTCGTGTAAATATCCAGTAGCGCATTTACTGGATCATGTGGTACTTCTATTTTTAATTTTTTGAGGAACTGCCATACTGTTTTCCACAGTGGGTGTATCAGATAGCATTCCCACCAGCAGTGTATGAGGGTTCCTGTTTCTGTGCATCCTTGCCAACACTTGTTGTTTCTTGAGTTTTAGATTTTAACCATTCTAACAGATGTGAGGTGAGAGTTCATTACAGTTTTGATTTTCATTTACCTGATGATAAGTGATGTGATTTTTTTCATGTGTCTACTGGTCACCTGTATGTTTTCTTTGGAGAAATATCTGTTCATGTGTTCTGCCCACTCGACACCAAAAAAACAAAGAGTCCAATAATATATATAATGTATATGATATATATGTGTAATCGTTATTTTCAAATACAAAGTTAACAGCTGTATTGCTGAGACAAAATGGGATGAACAAACGTCTGCTTTCCCAGGAAGGAAGGGTCAGTCAGGTCATACCAGGAGAGGACCTGACATAGCTGGGTCATGAGAGGACCCCAGTGATGGATGATGCTGTATGAAGTCAATGGGTGTTGGATGAAGGGTCCGTAAACTCCGGGTTGTGACCGAAATGGCACCTGAACTGGATTCCTGGCATTATGAAATGCACAAGTAGGGAAGTGCTCACAATAAGAAATGGTTATGGAAAATTCTGCAGCAGTCAAGCATTTCTGAGGAGTATTTTTCTTCATTCTTTTCCCTTTGTATGACACAGAAGAGAGATTTAGACACCATAGCACCATTGTGTCATGGCAATATTTTGCAAACAGGTGAAGGAAACAATCTCGGATGCACAATGGTCTTTTCCATGATATGAGCTTCTTGCAGCTCACAGCTTATAGCAAGAGTCTGAGCATGCGTTAGGGGTATGAGGGTTGTGGCAGATGATGTGTGGGAGTAGTACATGGTTTGATCAACACACACGTTTCCCTGAGGAAACTCAGGGTAAAAATATGAGGCTCAACAGTGCACAAAGACAAGGGAAGAAATAAAATGGCTTTGTGGATTGTGTAAGATAAGGCACAGTGGTGATTGGGGTGCCATCAAAGATACTGACAGTATTGGATAAAGACAGACATATTTCAATATTTGATACTTCTTAAATCTATGATGTAAAATATTACTGATAAATACATCTCTTAAAGAGCTGAATGAGGCCCTTTCTAGCTTTTTATATCCATGAATATCATTTATCACTAAAGTTAAACAGTATTATTCATATTTATCATCTTTATAGTCATAAACCCTGAAAATACTCCTCACGTGAGTGTGCAGAAGGAANTAGGAAAAAGAGTGAGTCTATGGCAGTGATGCCACTTGATTCTTTGAATTCCCCTAGATACCAGCTAAAAATGATGTTGTGATATGTCCCTTCAAATCACTTATAATGATTTGTCATCTCCAGCTAAATTAGGTCCTTGGATGTTTTCCAAAGCAAGGAATCAGAAGCCACTTCCTATAGAAAAATGTACCACAAAATATTACTTTCAATTATTTTTTTAATCTAGAGATTTGTACACAGGGTCATGCTGTCTAAGATCTGAGTGGTGACATGCATGCCTCTGCCTTTATAAATTGGAAAAAAATGTTGATTGCAAGGGAAATGGGACATGAAAACCAGTGTGAGCACATGATACATCTGTTGTAACACTATTTCTGGGCCTTATGATCCAGAAGTGATGTCTTAAATCTTTCCATGTCCCAGGTATATGTTAGGCCATGGAGAATCCCTGGGATTTCAACCTCACCCAAAAGGATCCATGTGAACAGTGTCTCCTGCTGTGAACAGGAGCCCAGAGATCCTGTATGGCTTAGGGATAACTAATAGCTATTGCCACCCACCTCCATCCTATACCTTGGGTCGAGTACTCAATGTTTAGGAATTTAAAATCACAACAGCCATTTCAATGTGATCATATACAACAAATTAAGTGACTGAAAGTACCATAGGAAAAAATTTAACTGGGAGAAACCCCATTTTAAAGGGAAAGAAATCCCAAAGAAACCAAAGCCAAATCCTAAAACACACTTTGTTCCCAATTACAGTAAATAAACATTCCTCATTGGTGGAGTCAGTTACATTCAGGTTGAGATTTGACTTGGCAGTGAGCTGATTTATTTTGTTTGACATTTTACTTGTGTATTTTCCTCTTTGTTACATAAGTTCAATAGTGGACATTACTGCTAGTTACTGAGCTGAGCAATTTTCCTGTAGTAACTCATTTATACTAACATAAATCCAATGATGTAGGCACTATTGTTANAGTTACATTCAGGTTGAGATTTGACTTGGCAGTGAGCTGATTTATTTTGTTTGACATTTTACTTGTGTATTTTCCTCTTTGTTACATAAGCATGACAGTGGATATTACTGCTAGTTACTGAGCTGAGCAATTTTCCCGTAGCAATTCATTTATACTAACAGAAATCCAATGATGTAGGCACTATTGTTAGCACCTTATTTTGCAGATGAGGCACCAGGCTAAGAGGGTCAGCATCTTGCTGATGTGCCCACAAGTAGAAAGTACAACAGCTGAGCTTGAACCCAGTAATCAGACCCTAAAGTTGGGTCTTTACACACTGCTCACACTGCTCAGTAAATGAACACATTCTACTTGGAAAGAACCAGCACTTCAGAATCTAGCATACAGTGTAACACTGCCCCAAAGAGGATTCTGAATGGGGTTGGATTGGATTTGTCAAGTAATTTGGGAAGAGTAGACATCCTTAAATGTTCTACTATTTTCTTCAGGAACAAAGTGCGTGCCTCTATTTTTAAGATTCCTTTTTAGATCTGTAAGTGAAATTCCATGATTTGGTCCTTAACGTTTTGCATATTTCCACTTAGGTTATTCCCACGTATTTCTGTTGTTGCTATTGTCCTGTTCCCAATCGCATCTTTTTTCCCATGATGTTGAGTGATATTAGCGGGTTTACAAGAAAGGCACTGGTGTTTACAAGGTGATCTTATATTCAGTTATATAATGAGCTTTAACCAGTTCCAATATGGTTTTTAGTAGATCATCTTAGATTTTCTTGCCTTGATCAACAATCTATATGTGGTGACAATTCGTTGATTAATGTACTTTTGATTGTTTTCTTACTGAAAGGGAATGTTTTAACAGGATTTTCCTTCTTTTTTAATAACTGTTAGTATTTTAGAGAAGTGTTACATCCACAGAAAAATCAAGCAGAGCATACAGAGTCCCGATGTGCCTGTCACCACACATGCACAGCCTCCCACACCATCAACATGCCACATCTTATGGTACATTCCTCAAAATTGGTGAACTTATACTGACATACCCTTATCACTCAAAGTCACTAATTTACATTAGATTTCTTTTTTTTTTCTTTTTTACTTTTTTATTTTATTTTCTTGCTGTTCCAAGATTCATTATTTATGTACCACACCCAGTGCTCCACGCAATATGTGCCCTCCTTAATATCCACTACCAGGCTCACACATTCCCCCATCCCCCTCCCCTCCAAAACCCCCAGTTTGTGTTTCAGAATCCGCAGTCTCTCACCTTTCATCTCCCCCTCTGATTTACCCCAATTCACTTTTCCTTTCCTTTTTCTAATGTCCTCCATGTTATTCCTTATGTTCCACAAGTAAGTGAAACCGTATGAGAATTGACTTTCTCTGCTTGACTTATTTCACTCAGCATAATCTCCTCCTGTCCCATCCATGTTGATGCAAAAGTTGGGTATTCATCCTTTCTGATGGCTGAGTAATATTCCATTGTGTATATGAACCACTCAGGCGTTACATTTGATGAGTTTTGACAGAGAGATAATAACAGGTATCAGGCATCATAGTCTCATACGCAGTAGTGTCTCCAGCCCACAAATCCTCTGCTCTCTGCATATTCCTTCTTCTTTCTTCCCCAGTCCATGGAAACCATTGATTTTTATTGTCTCCATAATTTTGCCTTCCCAGGATATCATAGAATTGTAATCATATCCCAGTTCTTCAGGTTGGCTTTTCTCATTTAGTAATATTTATGTAAGGTTCTTCCATGCCTTTTCATGGCTTACAACTCTTCTTTAAGGATCAGTTCCATAGAATTTTAGAACTATATTCCATTGAAGCTACCACAGTTTCTTTATTGATTGACCTACTGGAGAAAATCTTGACTGCATCTGAATTTGGACAACTATGAATGAAAGTGCCATGAACATCATGTGCAGATTTCGTGTAGATGTGTTTTCAGCCCCTTCGTGCAAATAAGAAGAAACAGAATTGCTGGATCATACTGTAAGGCTATGTTTACTTTTATAAGAAACTCCCAAACTGTTTGCCAAAGTGCTTGTACCATTCTGCATTCCCATGGGCCGTGAATGAGAGCACCTGTTGCTCCACATCCCCAGCAGCATTAAAAGAATATCCAGTTGTCTTAGTACAATATGTGGAAAGGACTGGTTTGGGGCCCATTGAATTAGTTTAATACCTTTATCAATAATCAACTAACTGTAAATATGAGAGCTTTTTTCCAGACTCATCTATTCCATTGATCTATATGTCTTTCCTTATGCCCATACCACACTGTCTTTTTTTTTTTTTTTATTTCACAGCGGGAGAGAGATCACAAGGAGGCAGAGAGGCAGGCAGAGAGAGAGAGGGGGAAGCAGGCTCCCCGCCAAGCAGAGAGCCCGATGCGGGCCTCGATCCCAGGACCCTGAGATCATGACCTGGGCCGAAAGCAGAGGCTTTAACCCACTGAGCCACCCAGGCGCCCCACACTGTCTTGATTACCGTAGCTTTGTAGAAAGTTTGGAACCTGGGAAATGTGAGTTCTCTGACATTGTTTTCCCTTTAAAGATTATTTTGCCTATTGTGGATCTCCACAAGCAAATGAAAGAAATTGGATCCCTACCTCATACCACATATAAAAGTTAACTCAAACTGGATTGAAGACCTAATGTAAAAGTGAAAGCTATAAAAATTTTAGGAGAAAGCACAGAGGTAAAATTGATAACTTTGCATTGGGTAATGGTTTCTAAAATAGGACATCAAAAGCTCGCAAAACAAAATTAAAAGTTAATTTTAAAAAGGTAAAGAAGAAGAGAACTGGAAAGAGAGCTGAAGAACGTGGCTTGGGGTACCTGGGTGGCTCAGTTGTTAAGGGTCTGAGCCTTCGGCCCAGGTCATGATCCCAGGGTCCTGGGATTGAGCCCTGCATTGGGATCCCTGCTCAGTGGGAACCCTGCTTCTCCCTTACCCATTCCCCCTGCTTCTGTTCCTTCTATTGCTGTGTTCCTCTCTGTCAAGTAAATAAATAAATCTTTAAAAAGAGATGTGAAAAGATATCAATATATCCTTAAAAATGAGATTTTACCATAGAATTCAAAGGCCATAAGACATTCAACCAAGAGCAAAGCCTTATGAGCTGTGCATTCTCTCTGAAGGAAAACTTTGGAAGGAGGTGAAGGCTTAGTTGGACTTTGAGGAAAGGGAGAACGTGGATGACAGAATGGAGAAAGCAAGGCCATCTATGAACAAGATCAAGATGAGCTCTGTGCACCAAATGACATGGATGCCCACACTCCTCCTGGCACCTGTCTGCACTGGGACTTCACTCACTGTCCACTTAGTGGGAGGCTACTTAGCACATCACTGATCTTTTGCCACAGGGAAAATGTGTTTAGTGGTTTCTCTAACACTGAGTTTCTCAACCAAGGCTTTATTGACTTTGAAGATGAAAAAATCTTTTTTGAGTAAATGTCTTGAGCACCTCAGGTTGCTTAAGAAGAGTACTAGTCTCTACCCACTTCATACCAGTAGCACACCACCCACCCTGTGGGGACACACAAAACATCTCCAAACTTTGAGAAGTGCCTACAAGTATAGATAGAAAGAGAGAGTCAGTCAGATTCAGGAGAAAATCACTATTCTCATGGAGCAAATACATTATATCAGTTCTCCCATCTACTCCTTGTAATGCCCCTAAGGACCAGAGGTTTACAACTGTGCGTTCCTACAGGTAGCAAGAAAAGTAGGGAAGGTAGTGGAGGCAAAATTACTAACTCAGTATAGAAGATAATGAAAAAATGGTGTAGGTATCTAATGATCCATATGAACTGTCACAGGTAAGTGGGGATTAAATAGCAAATCACACATTTCTAGACAATGTCATATTGTGTAAAGTTCAGGGTTTTGGTGAATGAGCCAAGGACAGCTCACTGGAGGCAGCACCTGATCCTAGCCTGGCTTCCAAATCTGGCTCGCAGACTCAAGTCATAAGATGGATCCGGGATAGATTGGATCAAAGTTACATTGGCTCAAGCTCATGGTTATATCTGGGGAACAGGGAGTCCAAAGTGGACAAGTCCATGCATGGCATAGGCTCCCATTTATTCCTGCCTCACCTGCTCTCTCCCTCTTGTGACACCAATGTCCTCATCCAGGAACATAAACAAGGTGGTGTTAGCACCAGAATGACAGGCTGGTGACTGGTTTTAGTTTGGGGTTTGCTCCCTGACTTCACTAAAGTTTCAAATTTAAATGCCCTTCTCTTTCTAAATAGACCTAGTGATAAAACTTATAATATAATCAGAGAAATATTTCTATACATTCAAAATCTGTCCTAAAAAGCATTTACAAAACAATTAATTAAACACCTACCATATCACTGCCACCACACAGAGATCAGAAGTGCACCTATGGAGTATAATAAGGAGGAAGGACCATGGGATGAGGATCCTAGAGATCTCAGGAGAGAGCTACACACAGTCTTGGCAAGAGAGATCCCTAGAGGCATGTGCACCCGAATGTTTATACCAGCAATGTCCACAATAGCCAAACTATGGAAAGAACCTAGATGTCCATCAACAGATGAATGGATAAAGAAGATGTGGTATATATATGCAATGGAATACTACGCAGCTATCAAAAGAAACGAAATCTTGCCATTTGCAATGACACGGTTGGAACTAGAGGGTATTATGCTGAGCAAAACAAGTCAATCAGAGAAAGACAATTATCATATGATTTCTCTGATATGAGGAACTTGAGGGTCAGGGTGGGGGTCGTGGGAGGTAGGGAGGGAAAAATAATGAAACAAGATGGGATGGGGAAGGAGACAAACCATAAGAGACGCCTAATCTCACAAAACAAACTGAGGGTTACTGGGGGGTAGGAGGGTAGGGATAGGGTGGATGGGTCATGGACATTGGGGAGGGTTTGTGCTTTGGTGAATGCTGTGAAAGATGTAAGCCTGATGATTCACAGACCTGTACCCCTGGGGCAAAGAATAAAAATAATAATAATAATAATAAAAATAAAAACAAATTTTTAAAAAAAGAGAGATCCCTAGAGATTCGGAGTCAGGAAAGGGCACAAGAAGAAGGTTGTCTGTGATGTGACATTGAGAAGGAATAAGGAGTTTCAGCCCTGCGGGACTAAAGCAAGGATAGTAGCAAGGGGAGTCCCCAGGGAGCAAAGGCCTCAGCAGAAAACAGGTCGGCCTACACAGAAATCAACCTGGAGTTCACATAGGCCAGTCCTGTCAGTCAAAACCCCAAGAATCCACTTAAGCCATAAGATGAAAGTCCATAAGGCTCAAACTACGGAGGTAGATGGTGCTGAAAGCTGTTTCTCAGCCAGAACACGTAGGTCCTTACCCTGGCTCCCACCCACAAGCATGTGCTGATGGTCAACTTACTTGATGTATCTTGTCCCATTGCCTGAAGCTGGGGAGAAATGATACTTCCACCTCATGGTGAGGTGTTGGGGAGAGGACATGACGTCCAGCTGACCCACAGCTGGACTCAGGCAATTGAGGCCCCTCACCCACCTCCCCATTCCTTGGAATGCAAGTTCCACTTGCCAGCTTCACTCCCAAATGTGGCCCAAGCACAAAACCTTGAGAGAGTGATGTAGTGTTGAGACCATCTGAACTGGGTATGTGACTAAAGCCATTGAAGACCTATCTGTAAAGTTTCTGATTCTGGCACGTTGATGTGGAGATCTACCCATCTTGTGGCTACCCTAGACAACCTTCTAATGTAAGATCCCTTGCTCATTAAATCTGCCACACACCAACCCAGAGTGGCTGGCCTGTTCTTCACTCAACTGTGAACTGAAGCACAGCACCCTCTGTGCTGGGGCTGCCTTCAGATTACATCTGGGAAGCTGCAGAGGAGGTTGCCAAGTAAGGGAAAGTGACCACACATGTCACTTTTCTCAGGAGACTCCTGGTTTATGCTGCTCTCCTGGCATGCCATCCATTTTGGAACCTCTTTCACACTCTAAAATACCCTTTTGGGCCAATAAATGTCATGACCATCATCATATTCAGTTGTTGTAGTCAAAATAAAGGAGATTTGCTCCAGAGCCTTGCTTCAAGTGACTGCTGTATCATTATTTGCCATTCATGTTTTATGGAATTTTGAAAGCAGATCAATACACCTTGCTGCTGGGCTTTGAGAAGATTAAAAAACCAACACTATGTGGAATATGTTAGACAGAGAAGTTCTATGTAAACTATATCTCAATAAATCTTTTCCAAAGAGAAGTCAGAACAGTACGCATGGATCAAAATACAGTGCTATTTATTCAAACACAGGACTTTTACCTCAGATCTCAACATGACCATCTCTAGATCATTCAGGGAATGTGAAGTTCAAACAAGTTTCCAGTGGTCTCTGATGGTCCTACTAGTCCATCAAGGTTTATCATAAGAGCTTTCTCAACTTTACAAAGTGAATCACTAGCAGCTGCCATGTACATAGCACCTGCTCAACCCAGGCCTGAGGACTTATGACAATCCCAGGACCACTCCCAGGGTACAAAGAGACACAGCACTGAAATCTCCTAGCAGTCTTGGCCCATGGCTGGGAGTGAGTCTGGCCTAGGAATGGCCTGGATACTGTGAACAACCAACACCTCACTGCCTTCAAAATGTCTCCAAGCCAGGACCTTTCCTGATGTTGCCGGCCTGGTAAGTCCCTCCCTTCCCTAATTCTAGACTTTGGCATGATTTTTTTGAAAGATTTTATTTATTTGTCAGAGAGAGACGGCAAGAGAGAGAACACAAGCAGAGGGGAGTGGGAGAGAGTGAAGCAGGCTCCCCCTGAGCAGGGAGCCCGATGTGGGGCTCGATCCCAGAACCCTGGGACCATGACCTTGAGCCAAAGGCAGACACTTAACAACTGAATCACCCAGGCACCCCGACTTTGGCTTGATCTTGATGAGGAAGAAGTTCACTTCCAAAGAACATGCCTGAAGTTAATGTCCCCACAACCCTGCAGGTGAGGGCAGAACCGGTTTTACAGAATGAGTGAAAAAACATGTGGGATATCTTCTCCCAAACACTGTGAAGTTGATACATATCAGTTACTTACAATTTAAAACCACTTAAAGATCATCAAAATTTCAAAGAACTCCTTCATAGGCTTTTGTGCTGATGCATGAATCACTGAGAAAAGATGGTTCTCACTGACTGTTAGTACTTTTATGAATGATGGTAAGGCTTGATGACCAAAATATTGCTGTGAGTGTGTCTCAGGTCTTGCATGAGCTTGAAGACAGGACAAATACAACTCTCTCGCCTCTTACTTTCTCTCTCTCAGGGTATTCAGGGCAAAATCTCTATCTGTACAAATTCCTCCGAACACCTTGGCTTGTCTAAATAGGGATCAATAAGGGTCACACCAACACCCAAACTGAAGTCTCCTTCATTCCTCTAGTTTCTGAGCATCATCAGGGGACCTCACTTAAAGCCTCATTTGGAAGAGAAAACATCAGCCTAGCTACACATGCATCCTGACCTTATGGTTTCTTCTATTTCTCCTTGTCAACACTGGGCTGAGTCCTTTGTGGGCTGAGTTTACTGTTCATTCACCTGAGAATGATCATCATCCGCGATTGAGAAAACATGAAGATAAAAATAATACAACTTTTATTGTGGGCACCATGTAAAAGATGTGGGATTTTTATTATTTCATATGATTTTATTTTATTTTTACTTTACTTCATTTTACTATATTTCATTTTATTGCTGAATAAGAAACCTCTGAAGGGACCTGTGGCCCAGCAGATACAGGGCAAATCCATCATACCTGGGGCACAAGGGGGAGTCCCCATTAAGACTTAGCCAAAAAGTCTCTCTTTTCATCACTAAAGTCCTTCATTTATTTGCCTTGAAATGGAGATTGGCAGCAATGGTCAACTGTGGGGAAAGTACACACCTAAGAACATCACCTTTCCCTATTTCTAGCCTCTCCCTGAATTAGTCCTTCTTGGCAACTTACGCTCCAGCTGAATGATGGGAAGAAATGGCCCAAATAATCCAAACAGCAAATGCTGCACTCATGAGTAGTTAACTCATCTCTCCGGCTCTCCCATCATTTTCATTTTCTTTCTTTTAACTTGAGCCAATTTTGTTTCTCTTGTTCCTATTACCCGCTTATTGTCCCTGCTTAAACTGACGTGGTTTTTCTATTTGTATAGGATGAGGCTGTCCTGTGTCTCTCTTGACAAGAGGCACACTGTGTTTCCTTTCCTTATCTTGCCAAATACCAAGGGCTCCAGAGCCTCTGCACATGCTGTTCTCTGCCTAGAACACTCTTTCCCAGACCTTCCCCTTGATATCATTGCTCACTCATCCAGCATTTAAAGTCCCTCCTCTTGTAGCCAGCCTGCACCTCTGTACAGGACGTGAGCCTTCATGGTTGTTTTGTGGTTCTGTAGCAATCACTTTTTGTGTCACTCATTCGGTTATGAGTGTGGGGTTTTGTTTGTTTGTTTTTCTGTTTTGGGGTTTTGGGGGTTTTATTGTTGTTTGGGGGGGGTTGTTTTTTTCTGTTTTGTTTTGTTTTGCCTCTCTTGTGAGAAGTAAGCTCCAAAGATTCAAGGTCTTGGTCAAACAACTGAATCTGGGGCACACAGCACAGGCCCCAGTCATGGGGAAGTTCTTCGGTACTGTTGAGGAGTGGATGGATGGATGGATGGATGAAACCTCCCATTTATTCATGATTACCTTGTCTGAAGCCCTGGGTAAGCTCTTGAGAGTGTCTGTCATCCTTGCAAATCCAGGCATGGTATTATTCCTGCTCATTTTAGAAATGAGGAAAAGGAAGCTTGAAATAACCAGTAGTTTCACTTGCCTGAGGACACTTCATGAGTAGGTGTTGCATCCAAGATTTGAATCCACATCTGCTTGAGCCCAGACCTGGTTACCTACCGTTCCACCCTCAGCACTGCTTTGGCTGAGCCACTTGCTCTATTGCTTCACATCATCTTTGAATCGGTAGGAAAAAATCATAAACAGCTAAAAACAATTCATAGATTTGTAATAGACTGAATTTATGAAACTGAGTTAATTAAATGAGATATTCTTTGTAAAACTAGCCTTCAGAGAGAATGATACATTGTATTTCTCAAACATCAAGCGCCTTACTAGTGTCTATGGGCGGAGGAAGTCTGCTCTCCAGAGGACATATGTGGAATTGCACTGAACCCAGATGCATGGTCACCCAAAGGGACAGACACAAAGGATAGGAAGTTTAAGGACCTTAAAGGAGGAGGGAGAGTTGTGAGAAGGATATGAAGCCCACATTAACAATAAAAGAACATGGATGACAACACAGGCTCAATTTGCTGTAATCTGATTAGTTAGCAAGTACTTTTGCATTAATTTGGTCTAAAGTCATGTATGATTATTGCAGTTCCAAAATTGTTTGGGGTCCAAAGACATCTGTCTCCTTGGTTTCTACAGAGCACAGACTGGCTGAAGTGAGCTCCTTCCTCCCTGTCTGACCCGCTGACCAGAACTGCCA
The DNA here is from genome assembly GCA_002007465.1 of Ailurus styani. Lineage (NCBI taxonomy): Eukaryota > Metazoa > Chordata > Mammalia > Carnivora > Ailuridae > Ailurus > Ailurus styani. The sequence goes on from LNAC01000014.1 coordinate 1,800,868, forward strand.
TCAACCATGAAGCTGCTGACAGCCCTTGTGCTGGTAGCCCTCCCTGGTTTACTACTTTGCAGGTGATTGCTGTGCGGGGAAAACAGGCTTTGGAGAGAAGATCGTATCAGGGCCCTCTGGAAGACCTCCTGTTCCCCAAACTCTGGTGAAAAGCATCTCATTTCTCCAGTGTCTTCATGTTTCATGGTTACTAGTATTTGGCTTCTCTGGACTATGGAGTAGTTTGGGGGTGGGGAGGGAGCACACAGGTTTTCAAGTTTAAAGGAAATCCTAGATCCTCCGTTACTCTGCTAGAATTGAGAACTCAAGACCATGCACCATAATCTTTCTGAATATATGTGTCTACTGGGATGTAAGAAGATGACCAACATCCCAGGGATCCCAAAAATGGCTTCAGAACTACATACCTGAGAGCACTTTAGCATATTACTTCTAGGTTCTGGATGTTCATTTCTAGAACAAGTGGTTAACAAAACAGTTGAACCTCAAGTGACCATGGATGAATACAAGAGTTTCTTCAAAAATTCGTATCTGGTGCTGCCACTGACCTGCAAGAGCAAAATTGATATAATGTTTTCTCAGTCAGTTACATGATACTCTGAGCAATGTTGCAGTAATGATGGTAATTACGGTTCCTTCTAATGAGGTTTCAAACCACTGGACAGGGACAAGCGGGCTAAAAGTTGTCACTCATTATATCCCAACAAGTGTTACACATGCTTTATTTTATTCCACTGAATTTAAATTAATTACATTTAATTGTGGGTGCATATGACTCTTTTGACATCCAGAAAGCCAGCCAAGATCCCAGAGTGGACATGCTTATTAACTTTGTGAAATCTTTAGAAAATGATTAATAAAAACAACCCAAAGCCAGAAAACAGCACACACACGCGCACACACACACACACACACACACACACACACACGCACATTTTCTATCAAAGTAAAAAACATCTGTCTCTCAAGAAGGACCCGACTTGTAGAAGTGATCAGCAAAAATGATCCCCTCCTTCTTAGAAACAAAGAGGAAAATGTTCATAAGAATTTTTATTTTAATCCAGAAGAACCCACTTGAAGAAAATTCTGTACATCTTATTAAAAGAATTTAAAATGTACTTTCAAGAAATCTCAATGTGTTAGTACATATGATTGGATTCCTTGACCATTAATTTAAGACCCAGTGAATGACAAGTAGAAATCATGGATACGAATCCACAATGGGGGGTGGAATTGCATAAAACAACAATCAAAAGTGTTTGTTCTCCATATTTTATTTCCTATCCTAATATGCCATTGAAAACCTTCCAGGGTAGACAATGTAGAAATATTGCCAAAGTGAAAGGTAAAAGTGTTCTTCACCGAGAAGAAGCTGACACAGGGCACAACATGGATGAACCTGGAGCACATTCTGATAAAGGAAATAAGCCAGTAAAAGAAGACAACTATTGCGTGAGGTCATTTACATCCATTTTCTAGAGTAGCCAATCTCCTAGAAACAAACTGTTCAGTGGGTATAGAGTTTCACCACAGCAAAATGAAAATGTTCTAGAAATTAGAATCCCTGATGGGGAAGAGGTCTGGGAAGAGCAGCACCTCTCTGGCATCAATAAAGTCTTCTGATCTTCAGGATGAGAGACAAGATCATTCCGATCTTAACTCAAACCTCAACGTTCTTGGACACCGGATGTGTGTGGACAAACCCAGGAAGCCAAGACGTAGAAATGCTTGTTTTCATCATGTCCCTTTCTAACAGAGAGTGTCTTTGTTTTATTTTCTAGAACACAATATATCAAAGTAAAAGGTATGCTTTGTTTTAAACTTCCTCAAGACCTGGGGCACCGAGGACTAAAAAGAATGGGCAGAAACCGATTGCAGATTTTTTAAAAATAATTTCTTTTATTTTTTTTCAGTGTTCCAACATTCATTCTTTATGCACCACACCCAGTGCTCCATGCAATACGTGCCCTCCTTAATACCCACCACCAGGCTCACCCATCCCCCCTACCCTTCCCCTCCATAACCCTCAGTTTGTTTCTCAGAGTCCACAGTCTCTCATAATACGTCTCCTCTTCCGATTTACCCCAATTAACTTTTCTTTTCCTTCCACTAGAGTCCTCCATGTTATTCCTTGTGTTCCACAAGTCAGTGAAACCATATGATAATTGACTTTCTCTGCTTAACATATTTCACTCAGCATAATCTCCTCCAGACACGTCCATGTTGATACGAAAGTTGGGTATTCATCCTTTCTGATGGTTGCATAATATTTCCTTGTATATATGGACCACATCTTCTTTATCCATTCATCTGTTGAAGGGCATCTTGGCTCTTTCCACAGTTTGATGATTGTGGACATTGCTGCTATGAACACTGGGGTACATGTAGCCCTTCTTTTCACTACATCTGTATCTTTGGGGTAAATACCCAGTAGTGCAATTGCAGGGTCATAGGGTAGCTCTATTTTTAATTTTTTGAGGAATCTCCACACTGTTTTCCAAAGTGGCTGCACCAACTTGCATTCCCACCAACAGTGAAAGAGGGTTCCCCTTTCTCCACATCCTCTCTAACACTTGTTGTTTCCTGTCCTCTTGATTTTGGCCATTCTAACTGGTGTAAGATGGTATCTCAATATGGTTTTGATTTGAGTTTCCCTGATGGCTAGTGATGATGAATATTTTTTCATGTGTCTGTTGGCCATTTGTATGTCTTCTTTTTTTTTTAAAGATTTATTTATTTATTTGACACAGAGAGAGGGAACACAAGTGGGGATAGTGGGAGAGAGAGAGGCAGGCTTCCTGCAGAGCAGTGAGCCCCACGTGGGGCTCGATCCCAGGACCCTGGGATCACAACCTGAGCTGAAAGCAGGCGCTTAATGACTGAGCCACCCAGGTGCCCCCATTTGTATGTCTTCTTTGGTGAAGTGTCTGTTCATGTCTTCTGTCCGTTTCTTGACATGGTTATCTGTTTTTTGGGCATTGAGCTTGAGAAGTTCTTTATAGATCTTGGATATCAGCCCTTTGTCTATAGTGTCATTTGCAAATATCTTCTCCCATTCTGTGGGTTGTCTCTTTGTCTTGTTGACTGTTTTCTTTGCTGTGCAGAAGCTTTTTATCTTGATGAAGTCCCAGAAGTTCATTTTCGCTTTTTTTTCCTTTACCTCTGGAGACATGTCTTGAAAGAAGTTACTGTGGCCATTGTCAAAGAGGTTACTGCCTATGTTCTCCTCTAGGGTTTTGATAGATTCCTGTCTCAGGTTGAGGTCTTTCATCCAATTTGACTTTTTCTTTGTGTCTGCTGTGAGAGAATGGTCAAGTTTCATTCTTCTATACATAGCTGTCCAGTTTTCCCAGAACCATTTACTGCAGATTAATATGAACCACAACTTTCTTTTCCTTTTTGTCCTTTGATCTATAAACTGAAAGACAATTGTTGAAGACTCAAGTACATTTTCATTTCAATAAAGTATCTGCAAATCATTGTGCATGGTGTAAGAGCATGGTCGAGTTTCATTCTTCTGTATATAGCTGTCCAATTTTCCCAGCACCATTTATTGAAGAGCCTGTCTTTTTGCCATTGGGTATTTTTTCCTGCTTTGTCCAAGATTAGTTGACCATAGAGTTGAGGGTCCATATCTGGGCTCTCTATTCTGTTCCACTGGTCTATGTGTCTGTTTTTGTGCCATTTCCATGCTGTCTTGATGATCACTGCTTTGTAAAATAGCTTGAAATCAGGCAACATGATGCCCCCAGCTTTGTTTTTTTCTTTTTCAACATTTCCCTGGAAAATGGGAAATATTTGCCCATATTTACTGGTTCCATACAAATGTTATCATTGTTTGTTCCAGCACTTTGAAAAATGCCAGTGGGTTTGTGCTGTGGTGAGTGCTGTGAAAGGTGTAAGCCTGATGATTCACAGACCTGTACCCCTGGGGCAAATAATAAAAAAAATTAAAAATTAAAAATTAAAAAAATTTTAAAAAGAGGAGAGGTAAGGGAAGAAATTCAGCTCCAGAACTGTAGATGGACTCACAGATATGCAATAATATGCATCTGTTGAGATGAGTACTGGCCCATTTGATGAAGGTGTCTACATATTGAATGGAACAAATTTCATGCAAGAATTAGTAATAGAGGTTTTGAAGGACTGAAGTAGTAAAAGGGGAAGATGAAGTATGTCCAGTGATTGATCATTTGAAAAGACAGTTCTGATTCTAGAAAGGGGGGAGATTGTATGCTAAAGTAAATGCAGTAACACATCAGCAAAAGTGCCTATGAGTAAAGGTACGTGGGTGTTCTACTACACATATTACTGCATCATTTCTGTAACTTTGTGGGGAGTTTCTTGGATTTTTTTTCTTCCAAGATTTTATTTAAATTCAAGATAGTTAATATATAGTATAGCATTAGTTTCAGGAGTAGAATTCAGTGATTCCTCACTTCCATATAACACCCAGTGCTCGCAAGTGCCCTTCTTAATGTCCATCACACATGTAGTCCATCCCCCACCCACCTTCCCTCCAGCAATGCTCAGTTTCTCCTCTATAGTTCAGAGTCTCTTATGCTTGCCACCCTCTCTGTTTTTACCTTACTTTATTTTATCTTCTCTTCCCTCTGTTCATCTGCTTTCTTTCTTAAATTCCACATATGAGTGAAGTCATATGGTATTTTTCTTCCTCTGAGTGACTTATTTCACTTAGAATGATACACCCTAGTTCCATCCATTTCTGTAACTGTGAAGTTATTTCCAAGTACAAAGTTAAAAACTGTATTCCCGAGGCATAAGTGGATTGTGCTGAACACAGCTTCTTCATTCATGTCCCTGATGATGAGTGATGTTGAGCATATTGTCATGTGTCTGCTGGCCATCTGAATGTCTTCTGCCCATTTTTTAATTGGATTATTTTGTTTTTATGGTGTCCAAAGGGATATTCTTTTTTTAAAGGTTTTATTTATTTATTTGACAGATAGAGAGAGATCACAGGTAGGCAGAGAGGCAGGCAGAGAGAGGAGGAAGCACGCTCCCCGCTAAGCAGGGAGCCTGATGCGGGCCTCCATCCCAGGACCCTGAGATCATGACCTCAGCCGAAGGCAGAGGCTTTAACCCACTCCCACTGAGCCACCCAGGCGCCCCAAAAGGATATTCTTAATAACAAGTTTTCCTTCTTTTTTGTCTTTAATAGGGTTTTTTTTATGAGTAGTTTTATGTTCACAGCAAAATTGAGCAGACAGTGTAGAGAGTTTCCACACATCTACTAAAATCACACACATGGACAGCCTTCCCCATTATCAACATCTCCCACCAGATGGTACATTAGTTACACAGGATGAACTGCTATAGACACATCCTTATCACCCAAAGTCCATAGTTTACCTTAGGGTTCATTCTTGGTGTTCTCCGGTCTATGTCTTTTGTGAAATCTATATGATGAGCACACCCCCCCTCATAGTACAGAAGAGTTTCACACCCTTAAAATCATCTGAGCTCTGCCTATTGGTTCCTCCCTCCCCCCAAGCCCTGGCAACCACTGCTATTTTTAATGTCCCCATTGTTTTGACTTTTCCAGAATGGCTGTCACTGAATGCAGAGATCCAGGAGAGCCCTAAGTCCCTTTGAGTCACCGGAGTCTCTCAACGGGAGAAGCCCAGGCTCCTGAATGACTGGATGTGGTCGGGATGTGTCATAGACAGGCCACTGGGAGCACCCTGCTCAGGGTCAATGTAACAATTATTTAAAATGTCCAGCAAGGAGGGGCATCTTATCTGTGATACTGTCTAGAAAAACTAGCTCAAGGTGATCATTCAAAGTAGTTGACTTTTATTCCATTTCATTGTCATTTTTAAATCCTCCACAAAGAGGAACACAGTCATTGCCCATACGCTGTGGGAACACTCCCCCCAGGCTTCACTCAACCCCCAACATGTGAAAGAGCATCTCCCCTGTCCTGGCCAACTGCATTGCACTGAGATACACTAACAATAAGCCATTACTGTTTCATCCACTGAGAAATAAANTGTTGAAAAATAAAGACACACATGTAAAAGAAAATTGGAGATATGTATGTATTTTGGGGGTAACTGAGAAGATCAGAGACTCAGACATGACTTCTGCAACCAAATGGAATAGATTGCTACTTGGTCCTATCTCTGAGCAGTGTATTTTTCAAAATTACACTGTCCGATAACTGAATAATGGTTTTTCAAAGAATTACTTTTTCTAAGATTGTATTTATTTATTTGTCTGAGAGAGAGCACAAGCAGGCAGAGTGGCAGGCAGAGAGAGAGGGAGAAGCAGACTCCTTGCTTGGCAAGGAGCCTGATGTGGGACTCGATTCCAGAACACTGGGATCATGACCTGAGCTGAAAGCAGCGCCTAACCAACTGAGCCACCCAGGCATCCCTCAAAGAATTACTTTTAATTGCATTTTTAACACATAGGAATACACAATCTGCATCAATTCTTAAGTCCTGTTTTCCTCTATTTTCAATTTCTCTACCTCTTCGGTCTCTACTCAAATAACTTTCTCAGGGAGAAAAGCAGGGTTTTTAGATTTTGCCAAGGCTCGATGTCTGGTCAATAGAAGATAGCTGGTTTTACTTCAGGTTTTTTTAATTTTATTTTATTTTTTTAAGAGTTATGTATTTATTTATTCATTTATTTATTTTTTATTTTTTATTTTGTTATGTTATTCACCATAAAATACATCCTAGTTTTTGATGCAGTGTTCCAAGATTCATTGTTTATATATAACACCCAGTGCTCCACGCATGTTTCAGTCTTAAACATTGCAACATCCCATGTCACATAACCTGTGAAAAATTCCACTGTACATTTTGAAAGAATGAGAGTAACCTGGGGAAAAAAATCTTAATATTATTATTAAAATAGATTTTCCTCCTGGGACACCTAGAAGAGTCTTGGGGTCCCCTCAGTCATCCCTGAAACCACTGCAGTATGTAAATGTGTGTGTTTATATAGTAAAATTTTTCCTCTGCATATGAAAAAGATGAAACTCAAAGAGGACTCTTAACTTCAAAGTTAAACAGATGTAGGGGATTCCAGAAAGACCAAAACTATTACTTGACATTATTACTATTACTTCAGCAAATGAATAGAGAAAACCTCATAGTTATATGAATACTACACTTGATCTTAGCCAAAAGGCCAAGAAGCGATCATAGTTATATGAATAAAGTTATTTGATAAAATCTGGTGATAGCTCTTAGTAAAAATTCTAAGTAAAGAAAGAACAGAAAAAAAAACTAGTTAGGATTCCCAAAAAATCCAATTTCAAAGTCAACAGCAAACAATACTCCAAAATAATGAGTGCTAAAG
>LNAC01000014.1:1809220-1827739 GCA_002007465.1 Ailurus styani
GAATTCACCTTGATCCAGATTAGTGTTGGCACAGAAACAGACAACCATAATGGGAAACATAGTGGAGAACTCAAAAATGGATCCACATTTTCCCAGCATCACTTAGTGAATAAGCTCTCTTTTCCCAGTGATTTGAATGTCACCATTATCTCCGATCTGGAGAATTTGGGCAAGTTCTCTTACAAGCTATTGGCCTTCTATTTTTAAGCTGTTTCAGGGAGTGCAGTTCCATTGGTGGTTTATATACTACATAAGGCTGCTTCTACTCATTCATACTACTTTCTGCAAAAAGCCATGGCATTTTTCACTTGTGTATTTTTCATGGGGAGCTTTGTGTTATATTCTCAAATATGAAAACCAATTTAGATAGAATGTGAACCCACTGAATTTATAGTTTGATCAATGTACAAACCAAATGAACCCATGTGTATAGGGAACTGAATATATAAGATAAACAACTGTATTCAGTCATTAAGGAAACTATCTTTTGGGCCAACATTGTCAATAAGCATCTGGAGGAAAGAAAACATGACTTCTACCTCTATTGATATGAAAAAATTGAAACTGGCTTTAGGATTAAAATGTAAGAGCTTAGGAACTTCAGCTAAATCCTTGGAGTGGAAGCCAGATTGCTTCTGGATGAGGAGTGAATGGAAGGTGAAAGAGTAAACAGTCACTCTCCGGGGTCTTGTGATAGTTGTATGATACATTGGTCAACAGAGCAGAACAGTTGTGCTGTTTCTTGGGATATTGTTCCCTGGAATTATTATTTTTGTTTTAACAACTTTATTGAGGTATAACTGACATGGAATAAACTGCACATATTTGAAGTGTTTGATTTGATAGATTTTGACATATATCTTTCCCCCTTAACTTTTTTATTTTTTTTTTAAGATTTTAATTACTTATTTCACAGAGGGAGAGAGATCACAAGGAGGCAGAGAGGCAGGCAGAGAGAGAGGGGGAAGCAGGCTCCCCACCGAGCAGGGAGCCCGATGTGGGCCTCGATCCCAGGACCCTGAGATCATGACCTGAGCTGAAAGCAGAGGCTTTAACCCACTGAGCCACCTGGGCGCCCTTATTTTATTTTTTTATTATGTAATGTTAGTCACCAAATAGTACATCATTGGTTTTTTATGTAGTGTTCCATGATTCATTATTTGCATTTAAAACCTAGTGCTCGTTACAACATGTGCCCTCCTTAATACCCATCACCAGGCTAACCCATCCCCCAATCCCTTCCCCTATGAAACCCTCAGATTTTTTTTCCCAGAGTCCATAGTCTCTCATGGTTCATTTCCCCCTCGGATTCCCCTTCCTTCCATTTTCCCTTCCTTCCCCTAATGTCTTCCATGCTATTCCTTATGTTCCACATATAAGTGAAACCATATGATAATTGTCTTTCTCTGCTTGACTTATTTCACTTAGCATAATCCCCTCTAGTTCCATCCATCAATGCAAATGGTGAGTATTCATCATTTGAGAGGGCTGAGTAATATTCCATTGTGTATGTGGACCACATCTTCTTTATCCATTCGTCTGTTGAAGGGCATCTTGGCTCCTTCCACAGCTTAGCTTTTGAGGACATTGCTGCTATGAACTTTGGGGTGCATGTGGCCTTTCTTTTCACTACATCTGTATCTTTGTGGTAAATACCAAGTAATGCAATTGCTGGGTCATCGAGGAGCTCCATTTTTAACTTTTTGAGGAAGTTCTATATTGTTTTCCAAAGTGACTATACCAGCGTACATTCCCACCAATGGTGTACATAGGCAGTAACCTCCTCGACGTGAGCCACAACTTCTTTCATGACCCATCTCCAAAGGCAAGGGAAACAAAAGCAAAAATGAACTTTTGGGGACTTCATCAAGATAAAAAGCTTCTCCACAGCAAAGGAAACAGTCAACAAAACTAAGGCAACACATGGGATGACAGAAGATATTTGCAAATGACATTACAGATAAAGGGCTAGTATCCAAAATCTATAAAGTACTTCTCATACTCAACCCCCAAAATCATAATCAAGTCAGAAAATGGGCAGAAGACTTGAGCAAACACTTCTCCAAAGAAAACACACAAATGGTTAACAGACACATGAAAAAATGTTCAATACCATTAGCCATCAGGGAAATTCAAATGAAAACCACACGAGATACCACCTTACACCAGTTAGAATGATAAAAAATAACAAGGCAGAAAACAACAAGTGTTGGAGAGGATGTGAAGAAAGGGGAGCCCTCTTGAACTGTTTCCTAGAATTATTAAGGACAATACATGTTTCTATTTATAATTGTCTGGCCAGACTAGAAATGTGCATCTGCTAGACACCTCTCTCCCTCACCTCCTTCAGATCAGGGATGAAAGGTTATCTCCTCAGTGAGACCTTTCCTGTCCACCCTACTTAAACCGTTTTAAATTTCTCTCCATGGCACTTGATTTGTTTCTCCACGGCAGTTACTGCCTTCTAATATACCACCTATTTTACCTCCTTATTGGGTTTATTCTTTCTCTCCTCTTGATAAAATAGAAGCTTTATGACAGCACAGATTTTTTTGCCTGTTTTCTTTACTGATGTGTCCCCAGTGCCAAGAACAGTGCTTGACGTGAAACTTAAGGGATGGAAAACATTTCCTCTACCCTTCAAGGTACTTTACTAGACTGATAATTAAATTTACTTAAGGAAGATTAACAAGAGGAAAAAACAACAAAGTTTTATAATAATGCAAAATAAATAAAGCTCAATATTAAATTGAGACCTAAAGAAATGACCAAGGCAGGCAGTTTTTATACTTTTTAGACAAAGAGACAATAAATCACTGAGGAACTGACAGGACACAGAAAACTTAACTTCTGGAGGTACAATTAGTAAAGAATTCTAAACAGAATTGGGCTAGGGTAGTAAATTAGTAAAAAGTAATAAGGAATGCTTATACAGCCTTCATGGCTCAACACTTTCCATCTCTGGTGATAAGGAGGTCTGCTTCCTGGTAGAGGGATGGTACCCTACATGAAGAGATTTATTTCCTGCTTTCAGGACAATAGAAGATGGTCTGACTATCCTTATACTCTCATTATTTCTTAGGTCACTTTTATTGAAAATAATCCACAAGCCAAAGTGGCACATTGGGGGGCAGCCTGCCCTTGGCCCCTGCAAAAGGCAAGTTCAACAAGAGGTTTGTGAGTGAATGACCCTCACGGAAGAATCAGTCAGTGGGAGGACCCAGTCAAAGGAGAGAGTCAATGAGAGAAACTGGCTCCCAGACAAGGCAGATGATAAGGAAGTGGTAGTGGAATTGAAGAAAAGACCATTCCAGATAACAAAACAAAAAAAAAACCAACAACAAAGAAATGGGAGCCCCACCTTGATCTGGCTTGAATTACGTCATGTTTTTACTCCCTTGGGTACTGGAGATTACTGTGAAATGTGGGGGTGGGAGAGGCAACCAGAAACACTTCAATGGGTCAGCAAGCCCTCTTATGTAGGGACCTAACAATCCTAACAATCCCACTTACCCTGAGGCTCTGAGCACTATCATTCAAAGAAGAACTTGTGTCCCATTGGGAATGGAGATTCTCTGTGGCTTATGATAAAGAAAAGAATTATGGAATTTCGCTTAAAAGCCAACATGGGTGGAGAAGAGATAGATGTGGGAGTGTCAAAGGGATAAAACAGATGCTTATGAGTCCTGTTTATCAGTTAACATGTAAATGAGCATACTCACGGGAACACAGAAAAGCGAGTGTTTTCCTCAGGTTTAGGGTTATGGGCACAGAGGAGTAGGGCACATGTGGATGCTCAGCTCTTAAGGAATAAGTATGATTCCTAGAGAGGACCACAAGATATCTCCCTTCCAGTGGCAGTGGCCTAAACTCCACACCCTTGTTCTGGATAACCGCATCCACCTTCATCACCTGGACAACTTCTGTGCATCCTTCAAGTCTCATTTGATCACCTGACATCTTGTTTAGGAACTGGGATTAAACTTCCTGCAAACATTAGTATTCTCACTCTCTCTCCAATTCCCTCCCTTTTTGACGCCTGGTGATTACTAGAGCATGTGACAAGCAGAGAGGAGGCAGACACAATTTTGGTATCAAAGCACTCAAGAAATGAAGCAATGGGAGGTTAAAGTGGGAGCTATGATTGCTTTCACAGTATTTACTCTAAGACCTCAGGGTCCATGGGAAATGCTCCAAGGCTTGGAGAAATCGAGGGACCGAAGAAACCACTTAAATCATCACCACATTCAAACCTCAGCAAAATATTCATCAAACATTCTCTCCCATTCTAAGTGTTTGCCCAGCTCAGAGAGAAAACATCTTATTAAAGGCCTGTTGCCCCTCTATTTCAAAAAAATGACCTCGTGCTGGTTTATATCTCACTTATGTTACTAAAATTGACCTAATTTCACAAGCTCCTTTCCATTTGTCTCTTTCAATCATCCCACTTTCCACATCTTGAGGGGAAGACGCTTAATATTTTCATCTTTTTTTTCATGAACCTAGTCAGCATCGATTATGTGCTCAGTCATGATAAATTAATAGAATCAATTTGGACAATCAGTTCTGCAAGAAGAAATTAGGACCTTGTGTTCTGTAACTGGAGATGGTTGATCTTTCTCACAAACTACTCATTGTTCCTAGACATTCAAAAAAACAAAACAAAACAAATCTGGGGCTCTGATTCCTGCATCTCCTATCCAGGGAATGAAACAAAAGAGGAATGGAATTTTTAAAAAGTCCCCAAAGGCACTTTGAGGTCACTTCCAGAGAGAATTCCTGTCATGGGTTCAAGGAACCCAAGTATTGCAGTAGAAGGAACTGGTCCAGAGTGCCTGCATATAGCTTCAGCCAATCTGGGGTTCACCTGGTTACAGTTTCACCCTCTGCCCCAGAAGTCCATGTTGCTCAGGCTTTAGAGTTCCCAGCATGCAGTGAGACCAACCTTTCTCTGTTTTGACTCTGTGCAAAGTTGTTGAAGGTTGACAGTTACTCTAGCATAGGTACTTTATTATCTTTATGTCATACCCCCAAGAAGCCTCTCTGAATGTCCCCTACTTAGGTGGACATTTTCCATACTCCCATTATTTGTAAAGCACTGTCCTTGCTGGGCTTCTGTGGGTCCTGGAGACACTACTTCTACAATCACTGCAAGAGGTGACGTCAAAAGCTGGGAAACATGATTTCTGCCTTCTTCCCACCTTTAAACTCCCATCAGTGCCTTCCATTGGAGCAACACATCAGGCATCACTGGCAAGAGTGTCTGGGACATACAACTCACAGACCTTCCATTCTAGCAATAGAGACATGAGTGGGACAAAACAACTCTAGAACTAAGAAAACATAGAGCATATCTGGCACACACTGATTTAATCTACGGACCCTTGGTGCTATATTTCAGCCTCATGGAGACCACTTGTCTGACCTATAGGAAAATTAATAGCTGGTGAGTTTGTTGCCTACAACTAACAAACGTGACTTATTTGTATAATAAATACATCAACTATCGCACTGGTAAGCTTTATTGGTCAATACCTGTGTACTAGGTAATGCTGGGATGAGGAAAGTCCCTCGAGGTCTTATGTCTTACGTCTTACACCCAGAGTGGCAGATCAACAATGAGAGATTTGGGGAAGATGCTAATGCTGGATGTATGTAAAACATTAGAGCATAATGGAGATTAAAGAAGATCAATACCCACGAGGCACAAATTACTTTTATTGTCCACTTCACGACAAAAGACTATTCAAGGAGTAAGTTCTTTTTGGTAGGCAACGTGTAAAAGTCAACAAGCTCAAAGGTCTTGAAGATCCTATAGTGAGTATTATTTCAACAGTTTGCTGGCACATCTCATAAGACCAGAGGTGATTTGGCCTCTCATTGACGCAGCTCTTCCAAAATTTAGAAATAACTTTACTCAACCTGTTGTTGATGCCTTAGGGTAACTGCTTTGCTTCCTAGGCCGAAGATGGAAAAATCTAAGTGGCATCCGAGGACTACTTCCTTAAGTGTTTGCAAAGGATTCAAACTCCCCCTGTTTCGGAAGTACCTTTGATGAGGTTGTAACTTCATTTCCAAAAGGTTCTCTTTCACATGTGAGGCTGATTTATACTGAGGAGCATGTACCTCAGGGATGGACCAGCACACCTATCTGACTGTGGGGATGGTCAGAAAGAATTGTTAGCACCTGGCTTGAGTGCTACACAGCATCCCCTCTAGAATTGCTCTCTGTAACATTTGTTCTTCAGACAAAACCAATATATTGTGACAGATTATTGCCTTGATTTGGTTGCCTTGACTCCAGCTTAATAGGAACATGGATGAAAGGAAAGTCCTTGCCATTCAAGTGTCTTCTCATGGCAGAAGAAAATGGCTGGAATTCTATCTGGAAATCTCCTGGGCCCATGATAATTTCATATGTGTAGTACTTCACAGCTCATTTTAATGCAGCCTGTATGTTTTTGTATCATTGAAAGGGCTTAAGCCACCATAGGCTTGTTACTTGGGGTTTATGGAGTCTGTAATTTGTCATTCAAATTAGGTATAACCTTATCAGAGCCCTGGGATTGGGATACAAGATGTGGTTGTAATATGATGTCTAAGCCTTTGCAAATTGCCAGAAAATTTGTCTCATAAGCTATGACCCTTTTTCTTACTCTACTTTGGAATAGAATTCTCACAAAGAGTCTGTATATAGGAGCAAATGGAATAACTCACCAGTAATAGCTGAATCTGGGTAAATGTGAACGTATCTTCTACTAGGGTACATAACAGTGCATAATTCTTATAAATTTCTGGTTATTTTCAAATACAAAGTAAACGCTTGTATTGCTGAGACAAAATGGGATGAACAAACTTCTGCCTTCCCAGGAAGGAAGGGTCAGGTCATCCCAGAAGAGGACCTGATATAGCCGGGCAATGGGAGGACCCCAGTGATGGGTGACAGTATATGAAGTCAATGTGCAGTTGGATGAAGTGTCCTCAAACTCCAGCTTGTGTCCGAAATGATCTCTGGATCGGATTCCCAGCATTGTGAAATGCATGAGTAGGGCAGTTCATACAATGAGAAATTGTTACTGAAAATTCTGGAGCAACCAAGCATTTCTGATTTTTTTCACATTCTTTATCTTATATATGACACAGGAAAGAGATTTAGATACCTTGGGACCATTGTGTTATGGCAACAGTCGGCAAACGCGTGTCAGAAACAATCTCCAATGCCCAAAGGCATTTTCCACAATATGCGCTTCTTTTAGCAGCTCACAGCTTATAGCAAGAGTCTGAGCATGCATTAGGGGTATGAGGGTTGCTGGCAGATGATGTGTGGGAGCCATACATGGCTTGGTCAACTCACACATTTCCCTGAGGAGCCTCAGGTCAAAAGTCTGAGAGACTTAACAGTGTACAAGAACAAAGGAAGAAGTAATAAAATGGCTTTGTGGAGTGTGTAAGATAGGGCACAGTGCTGATGTGGGCACCTCCAAAGATGCTTGCAGCTTTGGATAAAGGCAGATGTTCAATTTTTAATACTTCTTAAATCTATGATGTAAAATATTATTGATACGTACATCTCTTAAAGAGCTGAATGAGGCCCTTGCTAGTTTTGTATATCATAAACACCAGTTATTGCTAAAGTGCACTCTTTTTCCTCTTTGGAGTAGTAAAATCTGAAAATACTCCTCACATGAATGTTCAGATTGAAAAAGAGTGAGTCTATGGCAATGATGTCACTTGATTCTTTGAATTCCCCTAGGTACCAGCTAAAAATGACATTGTGATCTGTCACTCCAAATTATTTTTAATGATTTGTCAACCCCAGCTAAATTCGGTCCTTTGATGTTATCCAAAGCAAGGAATTAGAAACCTCTTCCTATAGAAAAATATGTGTACCACAAAATGTTGCTTTTTTAGGAATTTAAAATCACAACAGCCATTTCAATGTGCTCATATACAACAAATTCAGTGACTGAAAGTACCATAGGAAAAAATTTAACTGAGAGAAACCCCATTTTAAATGGAAAGAAATCCCAAAGAAACCAAAGCCAAATCCTAAAACACGCTTTGTTCCCAATTACAGTAAATAAACATTCCTCATTGGTGGAGTCAGTTACATTCAGGTTGAGATTTGACTTGGCAGTGAGCCGATTTATTTTGTTTGACATTTTACTTGTGTATTTTCCTCTTTGTTACATAAGCGTGACAGTGGACATTACTGCTAGTTACTGAGCTGAGCATTTTTCCTGTAGCAATTCATTTATACTAACATAAATCCAGTGGTGTAGGCTCTCTTGTTATCACCTTATTTTGCAGATGAGGCACCAGGCATCTTGGGGCCAGCATAAGAGGGCCAGCATCTTGCCGATGTGCCCACAAGTAGAAAGTACAACAGCTGAGCTTGAACCTAGTAACCGGACCCTAAAGTTGGGTCTTTACACACTGCTCACACTGCTCAATGAATGAACACATTCTACTTGGAAAGAACCAGCACTTCAGAATCTAACATACAGTGTAACACTGCCCAAAGAGGATTCTGGATGGGGCTTGATTGGATTTGTAAAATAACTTGAGAAGAGTACATGTCCTTAAAAGTTCTACTATTTGGCGGGGGGGGATCCTGGGTGGCTCAGTTGGTTAAGCAACTGTCTTCAGCTCAGGTCATGGTCCCAGAGTCCCGGAATCAAGTCCAGCATCAGCCTCCCAGCTCTTTGGGGAGTCTGCTTCTCCCTCCGACCTTCTCCCCTCTCATGCTCTCACTCTCTCTCTGTCAAATAAATAAATACAATCTTTTTTTAAAAAGTTCTACTATTTTGTTCAGGAGCAAAGTGTGTCACTCTATTTTTTAAGATTCCTTTTTATATCTGTAAGTAAATTTTCATTATTTGATCCTTAATGTTTTGCATATTTCCACTTAGGTTATTCCAATGTCTTTCGTTGCTACTATTTTTCTGTTGACAATGGCATCATCTTTCCCATGACATTGAGTGATATTAGCAGGTTTATAAGAAAGTCATTGAAGTTTACAAGCTAATCTTATACTTAGCTACATAATGAACTTTTATCAGTCCTAATACTTTTTTTTCCAGTAGATCCTCTTAGATTTTCTTGCTTTAATCAACTATCTATATGTTTTGGAAATTTCATTGATTCATTTTTTCCTGACATTTTCTTGCTGGAAGAGAATTTTTTAACAACATGTTTCCCTTTTTTTAATACCCTTTATTGATTTGGAGAAGTGATAGGTTCAGAGAAAAATGAAGCAGAGCATAGAGTCCTGATGTGTCCATCACCTCCATATGTGCACAGCCATCCACACCATCAACAGGACACACCTGATGGTATGTTTGTCACAGTTGGTGAGCCTAGACTGATACATCCTTATCACTCAAGGTCAGTAATTTACATTAGATTTTACTCAGGTTGTACATTTGATGGGTTTTGACAGATAGATAAGGACAGCTATCCAGCATAACACTCTCATACAGAATAGTTTCCAAGCTTGAAAATCCTCTGCACTCTGCATACTCATCCTTCTTTCCATCCCAACCCACAAAAACCTTAGATCTTTAACTGTCTCCATAATTTTGCCTTTCCAGGATGTGATATAGCTGTAAACATACATTACAGAGCTTTTCAAGTGGACTTCTCTTACTTAGTAATATTTATGCAAGTTTCTTTCATGCTTTTCATGGCTTACAGCCCATTTTTAAGAGATCAGTTCCTTAGAATTTTAAAACTATATCCCATCTTCTGAAGGTACCACACTTTCTTTATCCATTGACATATTAAAGGACATCTTGATTGCTTCCAAATTTTGGCAACTATGAATGAAATTGCCATAAACATCATGTGCAGGTTTCATGTAGACATGACTTCAGCTCCTTTCTGTAAACACCAAGAAACTGAATTGCTGGATTGTACAGTAAGACTATGTCTACTTTTATAAGAAACTGCTAAACTCTTTTCCAAAGTACCTGTACCATTCTGCATTCCCACAGGCCATGAATGAGAGCTCCTGTTGCTCATCTTCCCCACCAACATTTGGTGTTGTCAATGAATTATCTTTTTTAAAAAGTAAAATAAGAAAAAAAGTAAAATATGAAGTGGCACGTAGGTAACTCAGTTGTTTAAGCAGCAGACTCTTGGTTTCAACTTAGGTCATGAAATCTGGATCCTGAGATCTGACACCTGGCCATGCTATGTGCTCATTGGGGAGCCTGCTGGAAATTCTCTTTCCCTCTGCCCTTCACCAACCTCTCTAAAATAAATGGATAAATCTTAAAAGAAAAAAAAGGTAAATAAAGAAGAGAACTGGAGACAGAGATGAAGAAAGTAGCTTGAGGGCCATCATCCAGAAGAATTCAATTGAGTCAGAAACTGAGATGCAAACAGAGAACTTCACTGTCATCCACCTCTGTTCCATCTGACATGTCACCACCTCCAGCCCTCCCTGAATGAAAGCACCACACTTTGTTACTTTTTAATTCACATGCCATCATGCCTGAACTAGACCTACTGGCTTCCAAACTGAACAATACTGAGCAAGTTTCTTACTTTCTGCAAGTTAGTTGACTCAACTGAGAAACAGGAAACCTGATGGCTTGTAGATTTGGAGCAATGACTGAAGATGACACATTACGTTTCCACGTTCTCTGGCCACAGCCAGCAAGCAAAAAGTAGTGCTATTCATTTTATTGCCACTATTATTGTTGGCTAAAGAAGGCTTGCAACCCAAAGGACCTGTAGGGAGGACTACAATGGTATGTTTCCAGATATCATCAGCCCACTGTCATTATGACGACTCAATTTTTATTGAACCTGATATTTTTCACTTCCCCCAGCCCCTGGCAACCACAATTTACTCTCTATTTCTATGAAATAACTACTCTAGGAACCTCATATTAGTGGAATCATACAGTATTTTCTCTGTTTACTGGCTTCTGTCCCTTAGTGTGCTGTCCTCAAGGTTCACCCATGTTGTAGCAGGTGACAGGCTTTCCTTGTTTTATACGGATGAATGTGACTAATCCTACATGACAGGTATGTACCACATTTTCTTTATTTATTCATCTGCCCATAAACACTGGGATCTTTCTATCTCTTGGCTATTGCAGATAATGCTGCTATAAACATGGTCCTGCAAATATGCGTTTGAGACCCTCCCTTCAATTCTTTTGCACAGGTACTGAGAGGTGAACTCAATTGATCATATTAACTTTCTTTTTAATTTCTGGAGGGATTTCCAGGCTCTTTTCCCCAGAGGTTGAACCACTTTCCATTCCCACCAAAATGCACAAGAGTTCCAATTGCTCCACATCCCTGCCTATACTTGTTCTTTCTCTCTCTCTCTCTTTTTTTTTAGTAGCTGTTATAATGGGTGTGAAAAGCCCGTGTGATTTTGACATGAGTTCTGAAACCCAGCATGAAAGCACTAGTGCCAATAAACCTAGATGTGTCTACCCCACCCACTATTCTGCCCCCACATCCCACAGAGTACGATAGACCCTTGATTTGGCCCATCCTGTCTCTCCAGTCACAAAGCCTTCCCTCTGCCACCATGCACTGTTGTATGTAGTATATGTTTCAGGGTAACCTAGGTACCTGATATTCCCAAGGAACATGGTTTGTGCCCTTCGTCTCCCCTCATGCTGTTACCTTGGGATCCCTCCTCCAGCCATTTCTTCAATTCAAAGTTCCATATACTCTTGAATGGCTCTCCCATATGCTCCTCTGGATAACCAGAGTGACTTCCTCATGCCTGTAGTAAGAATTTTCCACACCTCCCCTATGTTTCCATAGAGCAGGATGCTCATAATTGGAGACAGGCAGAGGAAGAGCCCCTGTGGGAAGGACTATTGCCTGGATCCTGATGACTCCAAGATGTGGCCCTTCCAGATGACAAGTAAAACTAACAAGGAGCTGCTTCTTCTCCAGATAGAGCCTGATTTATTTTCAAATATATTTTGATATTTTTTAAAATATTAGCTTAGAATAGGAAATTCATATTAGGGAGGTAGTCTTCCTCTTCACGTTGTCTTCTCTTGGGATACTGAAAACCACTCATTCCTCCCGCTGGGGTCACCATGCTACTAACCTTTCTCCTTCACCTGCCCAAAGGGATACTTGGCATAGCAGGCATCTATTCACATTGAAAATGCACCCTGACCAATTCTAGTGGTTTGCTGATTCATATTCATTCATTTATCCCAAGAATATTTACCTTTTCTTTCCTATGTGCCAGGCAGTCTGCTAAATAAAGACGAGCAAAGACAGAGACTGCTCCTGCAGTTCAGGACCTAACATCCAGGAGGGGGTTGCATCAATTAATCGACTATACATTTATAAAACTACAACCTCAGATTTTGCTATAAAGGAGAAGTGCATGCTGCCAGCAATGCCTATGAACAGGAACTTTGACCGAGTCATTGGGGTCTGTGACACTGACGGGTGACATGAGCACTCAGTGAGGAAGCTAGGGCTGGAATCCAGGCCGGTGGCCTGACCACATGTTTATTTGGGCAGCACCAATGAGGCTGTCTAAGTATAAGTAGCCCTAGGTTCCCCAGTCTCCTGAGATAAGCTCCTAACTGCTCACCTTTCACTAAAGCCAAAAACTCAAAGGAAAATACACCATGAGGCTTTCGCTGGGTGTCCTGCTGGTCACTCTGGCTCTTTACTGCTATGAGGGTGAGTATCATTTCTAATCAGAATAGCACCAGCACTGGTGAGTACCCTTCTCTTAACTAGGTGAACTTAAGTGGCTTGACTCTTTTTCCTCTGCTTGTGAACTAACGCTCCCCCTCCCACCTCATTTCCCAAGCTCAAGGCTCCTTTTGTCAATTCCCAACCCCTGGAACAACAAATTATCGCAGGGAGATTTTAAGAGTTTCCACTGAGACTTCTCTCCTGATATGTGATCTCTGTTTCAGACAAAAGAGGACAAAAATTTAGGTGTGAATCATGGCTCTGCCACTTATCAGAGCTTTGACCTTCAACAAAATGCTTTATTTCTCCAAGTCCTTCCTCATCATTGGGTTTGACAGATAGCAAAAAAGAAGCTATAGTAATGGAGTGAGATTAGGTCTGTCGTGGGTCTAGCTTTGATGCTCAAGCCAGTATCTGGGAGTTCCCAGACATTCTCCTTTCCAGAGTTTTTCAGGTGCCACGTGAGTCCACAGCTTTTTCACTCATGGATTCAGACTCATAAAATGATACCGCGTTTGGGGAGAGTTTTCACTTCCAGAAGAGCCAGTGTTCTCTCAGTCTCTGATAATAAATCTTCAAGGGAGCACTGGGAATAAGCAGCACTCACTGCATCCACTAGTGAATAGATTTCACTGTATCTACAAGTCCTCCTGGTTTTCTAGGAGTCCTACCAGTACTTTGTAGTAGAAAGTGTTTATTCTGAGGGGTGGGATTTCTGCTTATCTTGATTAATTCTGGTCATCCATTCCACAATGTCTGCTTAACCTTGATACTAACCCAGCTATTCTTCAGTCTTGCCATTTCATCTGGCTTTCTAAACATCCTCTTCCTCCCTCCTTTGCCTCTGATATAAACCTCTCAAATTCTTCGCATAGTGTGACATCTGATCAGGGGTCAGATCAGATCCTGATAGGGTACCTCCCTGGTTACAAAGACATGAGGTGATAGAGAATCCACGCTGGGAAAAGTGGTCACTTTAGGTCTCCACACAATTCCAGAGGGGTCAGGAAAGAGCCCCATTCCCTGTCTCTTACCCTTTCTAAGGAATTCTGTACATCCATCCAAGAATAACAGAGCTAGTCATAGCTTTGTGTAAGAGCTTCAGATGTGTTCAAACTGCTTACCTGGGGGTTTGTGTTTATATGCGTGTGTTTAACTTTTTAGCCATATCTGTATCCAATAACATAATCTTATTCTTTATTTTTAATAGCAGATGATTTATTTTAACTTATTTTAAATAAACATAGGAATTAAGTATATTTTTAAAATATATAAATAAATATTTATCATTTTAAATAAATATTTTAAAAATAAATAAACAAAAATAAAATTTAAATAAGTATGAGTACAGGGGCATCCATTAAGAGACCCTTCGCTGGTAATACCTAATAATTAAATGGGAGGTCATTCCTGATGTTTTGGCCTTGTGAGCTCTGAATTTTTTTATTATTATTTATTATTATTTATTATTATTATGTTATGTTAGTCACCATACAGTACATCATTAGTTTTTTTTTAATTTTTATTTTTATTATTTGCCCAAGGGGTACAGGTCTGTGAATCATCCGGCTTACATCTTTCACAGCATTCACCAAAGCACAAACCCTCCCCAATGTCCATAACCCATCCACCCTATCCCTACCCTCCCACCCCCCAGTAACCCTCAGTTTGTTTTATGAGATTAGAAGTCTCTTATGGTTTGTCTCCTTCCCCATCCCATCTTGTTTCATTATTTTTCCCTCCCTACCCCCCACAACCCCCCACCCTGCCCCTCAAGTTCCTCATATCAGAGAGATCATATGATAATTGTCTTTCTCTGATTGACTTATTTCGCTCAGCATAATACCCTCCAGTTCCATCCATGTCGTTGCGAATGGCAAGATTTCGTTTCTTTTGATAGCTGCATAATATTCCATTGTATATATATACCACATCTTCTTTATCCATTCATCTGTTGATGGACATCTAGGTTCTTTCCATAGTTTGGCTATTGTGGACATTGCTGCTATAAACATTCGGGTGCACGTGCCCCTGAGGATCACTACCTTTGTGTCTTTAGGATAAATACCCAGTAGTGCGATTGCTGGGTCGTAGGGTAGCTCCATTTTCAACTTTTTGAGGAATCTCCATACTGTTTTCCAGAGTGGCTGCACCAGTTTGCATTCCCACCAACAGCGTAGGAGGGTTCCCCTTTCTCCGCAACCTCGCCAACATCTGTCATTTCCTGACTGTTGATTTCAGCCATTCTGAGTGGTGTAAGGTGGTATCTCGCTGTGGTTTTAATTTGTATTTCTCTGATGCCGAGTGTACATCATTAGTTTTTGATGCAGTATTCCACGATTCATTGTTTCCATATAACACCCAGTGTTCCATGCAATACATGCCCTCCTTAATACCCACCACCAGGCTCACCCCTCCCCACCACCTCCCCTCTACAATCCTCAGTTTGTTTCTCGGAGTCCACAGTCTCTCATGGCTCATCTCCCCCTCCGATTTCCCCCCTTCATTTCTCCCTTTCTTCTCCTAATGTCCTCCATGCTATTCCTTATGTTCCACAAGTAAGTGACGCCATATGATAATTGACAATGCTGAATGAAATAAGTCAAGCAGAGAAAGTCAATCTTATTCTTCAGTCTCAAACTAGCATCTTCCACCATATAAAGAGTGTGGCCTTTCACAGGACTCACCACCCAGCCACCCTATCCCTAGCCCCCCACCCCCAGCAAACCTTAGTTTGTTTCGTGAGATTAAGAGTCTCTTATGGTTTGTTTCCCTCCCAATACACTATATGTTAATTTAAAAAAAAAAAAGGAGGAGGCCTTTTATACCTAAATGTTCCTGGGAGTATCCCAGGTGGCTATAATTTTCCTACTTCATGAAAGGAGAAATACTAAAACCAATTAGGCATGTTTGGTATTCTTCATATCTTGATTAGCTCAAACTCTGTATGAGCTGAACTTAAAATGTCCCAGAGTTCTGCCCAAGGGATACACATGTTCAACAGGCCTTTCTTTTTTTTAATAACCTTTGTTACAATAATTTCTAACTTTGGTCCTTCCTACCTATGCTAAACTGTTCTTACTGTAAATCAAAGACAGGATTGTGCTTTAGCGATGCTGACTCAAAAGTAAGAATTCTATAAGTTCATTACCTTCTAAAAAAAAAAAAAGAGTGTGGCCTGCTCTTCTCCAGATCAACTCGCCCCTTCTCTGCTCTCTGGAAAGATCTGACTCTACCATTTACTTAACAATTGATTACTAAAATCTCCTTTAACCCAACATCCAAGACAAAAACAAGGTATCATTCTATTCAGGCAAAACTAATTATTTGAAATATCAAGAAAGTAAATTCCAGGAAACCAGGAGAGTCTTGGAAAGGAAGGAATGTGATTTAAAAAGGATAAAAACAGAACTAGGTATCAGTAAGCCTATATTCTAGTCCTGGCTCCTCTGATTGCTCTTCAATATGAAGTCACAGCTTCCTTATTCACCCATTGTCATTGGCACGACAGTGGGATGAGATCATATAACCTTTCCATTCCTGTCTAGTTCTAACATAAGGAAACTGTGGGTGGAAAGTGTCTTGATTTATATTGATTGTATTTCTTTTTCTTCACCAGCCAATGCAGTACCCTGTCCAGCCTTAACAAATGATTTGGCAGGCTTCCTCCTTCAACCTGCATTCATCTATAAGAAAAACCTTCAGACATATAACCCACCTGAAGAACTCGTTGAGGCCAAGATGAAAGTGAAGGACTGCGTAGATCAGATGTCCTCAGTGTCCAAAGCACTAATCACAAAGACATTGGTAATTCCTTTCTTCTTTGTGTATAGAGGCTTCTGTTCAGCTGAGCAGCCAGGAGGGAAATAAAGGTGCTGCTCCGTCAGGAGTACAGGTGGTGGAGATAACTGCCTCTCTGCTCACTGCTGATAGGGCGACCAGTGGCCCCAGGGTGGATGATATTATACCTGGAGAGCTATACGAAGGCTGCACAGAGAATATGGGAGCGTTCTTCCTTCTCAGGTCACTTTCCTGGACACCAGGTTCCCCATAGTGTCCTGAGGAGGAAGACACCTAGGGCCCCAAGCAATGATGTTGAAGGGTCAAAGTCTGGCTGCCTCCTTACGTGGGACTTTTCTTGAGGGCAAGATCCCCCTTCTGAGTGGACAGAGTCACAGGGGAGTGCCATGGGGATGTTGGGAGTGTCGAATGGGGAGACAGCTGGAAAGCAGGGAACCCAGCCCTCTGTCAGCATGGAGGGCAGCTGGCTGGGCACTGTGCCAGCTTCTGCAGAGCCAAGGCCTACTCCCCATACCTCAGCCCACTTCACCACTCTCTGCCTACGATTCCCTCCCTTATCAAACCCATGTCCAGAAACCCTCGTTCCACTATCTCCCGTAGCCACATGTGAGAGTGAAAGACTTAAATTACATATTTGTCTAGAAATAAGATACTTGAAAGTGTCTCTCAGCCTATCCACTGCTGGATTTTTAGGTCATGACGTTCAGTGACAAAGGCCCACGGGGACTGGGTGCTCAGTGCTGAGAAGACATGTGCCATCTGGTTGATTTTCCACACCCTGAACCTGGGACTCTCCTAAAAGCAGTATTCCCAATGTCCCCTCCCATACCTGTTCCAGTCTCTCACCCCCATATCCCCACTACAGTGAAAAATTAGAGTCCTGGGCACCTGGGTGGCTCAGTGGGTTAAAGCCTCTGCTTTCGGCTCAGGTCATGATCTCAGGGTCCTGGGATCGAGGCCTGCATCGGGTTCCCTGCTCAGTGGAGAGCCTGCTTCCTCCTCTCTCTCTGCCTGCCTCTCTGCCTACTTGTGATCTCTCTCTATCTGTCAAATAAATAAATAAAATCTTTAACAAAAAAAAAGAAAGAAAGAAAAGAAAAGAAAAATAAGAGTCCTCAGCCATGGGATAGCAGAGAAAAAAGTCCTGGGCTGCTCCTCCTTCCATTAGAAACCTGAGTCTTCCTCTTGGATCACCTTGGCTTTATTTGCCAGGCTTTATTTGGAGATGGATTTTTCCTGACTTGCATGTTGTTGCATTGTGTCGGGCGTATGGTGTATTTGGTTTACCATCTTCCCTGGTTCCCTGTCTTGTGCTCATTCTACTTGCCTTTTGTTGTGGAAACTTCACAGACAAGGTCCTGTGAGTAGAGTCTGTGGTAAGATGTCATCCCCAGGAGCATCGTGACTGAACTTCTCTCTCCTTTATCTGTTTCAGGGGAAAGTCCTGATAAAATGTCTACAATGAATCTTATATACTAGTACGTCTGTCTTGCAATAATCACTTATTCTGGAAAATGTAAAGGTTTCAACGTCTTGCTTCAATAAATCAGTTTCCCTGCACTTTTTTACTTATCTTGTTATTATCCCATAGTCTCCGGCCTTGAGTTGGGGTGCTCTTTGTCAGGAAGTGACCACTGAGTGTTGTCAACAGTAAATTTCAGAGANCTGTGAGGATCAGGGACCACAAGAGGAAATATTTCCTCAGGAATCATCATGCATCACTTTATAGATTTCCCATCACACGGCCATGAGTGAAAATGAAGGTTCAGCGTAATAAATGATACAGATATTCTTGCTGTGGTTTTGTATGGAGGATACCCACGGACTTACTCTTTGGTTAATCACATGGTTCTCAATCAGAAGCATCACTAATAATCAGTCCTTATCACAACCACAACCAACCTGCTCCATCCTCACACCTTGCTCTGGATCTGATCCTATGTATTCTCTGATACAATTTGTTTTCCATCTACTTCTCAATTTTTAGTGAGTCTCCAGGGTTCATCCTTCAGTTAA
>LNAC01000014.1:1832784-1851754 GCA_002007465.1 Ailurus styani
CTTAACCATGAGGAAAATGTTCAACATCATTAGCCATTCAGGGAAATTCAAATCAAAACCATATTGAGATACTACCTTACACCAATTAGAATGGCAAAAATTGACAAGGCAGGAAACAACAAATGTTGGAGAGGATGTGAAGGAAGGGGAACCCTCTAACACTGTTGGTGGGAATGTAAGTTGGTAGTCACTTTGGAAAATAATATGGAGTTTCCTCAAAAAGTTAAAAATAGAGCTACCCTATGACTCTGCAATT
The DNA here is from genome assembly GCA_002007465.1 of Ailurus styani. Lineage (NCBI taxonomy): Eukaryota > Metazoa > Chordata > Mammalia > Carnivora > Ailuridae > Ailurus > Ailurus styani. Next base: position 1,833,041 of record LNAC01000014.1, read on the forward strand.
GCACTACTGGGTATTTACCACCAAGATACAGATGTAGTGAAAAGAAAGGTCACATGCACCCCAATTTTCACAGCAACAATGTCCGCAATAGCCAAACTGTGGAAAGAGCCAAGATGCCCTTCAACAGATGAATGGAAAAAGGAGATGCGGTCCATATATACAATGGAATATTACTCAGCCATCAGAAAGGATGAATACCCACCATTTGCATTGACATGGATGGAACTGGAGGGGATCTTGCTAAGTGAAATAAGTCAGAGAAAGTCAATTATCATATGGTTTCACTTACTTGTGGAACATAAGGTGTAGCAAAGAGGACATTAGAAGAAGGAAGGAAAAATGGAAGGTGGGGGGAATTAGAGGGGGAGATGAACCATGAGAGACAATGGACTCCAGGAAACAAACTGAAGGTTTAGAGGGGAGCAGGTGGGGTGCTGGTTATCCCAGTGATGGGAATTAAGGAGGGCACATATTGCATGGAGCACTGGGTGTTATACACAAGCAATGAATCATGGAACACTACATCAAAAACTAATGATGTACTGTACGGTGACAGATATAACATAACAAAATTAAATAAATAAATATTTTTTAAAATGGAGATTTTGCTTTTGCTCAGAAGGCATGGGAGGATATGCTGTGCCAAAAAGAAGGAGTAGATAAGGAAAGATAAGTCATGAAATTCAGTCAACACAAGATAAAACTTTGATTTTTATGGATGAATCAGTAGAGAACAGTTTATAACAATACTGAGGACACAGCAGAACCAGGAGACACAGGGAAAGAAGTTGTAGAGGAGTATGAGGCCTTAGTGTAGATAAGAATAGAGACAGCTCCAGCACTCCAGTTTTTCAATACTTTCCTTTTTTTCAATAGGGCTTCAATATCACCATTTTAAAAAGAAAATTTTGAGGGGCACCTGGCTTGCTTAGTCATAAGAGTATGAGACACTTAATCTCTGGATCATGAGTTCAACCCTATGTAAGGTAAAGATATTACTAAAAATGAGTAAACCTAAAAAAAGAAATAAAATAAGTTGAAACTTTTGTAAAATACAAGAATTGTTAGAAATGAAAAGGAAGGACAAGAGGGAAGAGGAGGAGCAAAACAAAAATGGCCAGAGGAAAATTTGGCCAAAATTATGTTATGATGCAATAAATGGAATGGCATGTTTGAAAAAGAAACTATGTTATGATGTGGCAAATTATCTCAGGTCAACTATGAATCTACACAGCACCAAACATCGGAGCAATTTATGTATTTCATTGGAAGAATGAATGGATTTCCTTAAGGAATTAACTACCATGTCAAATGACAGACATAAAAGAAGTGAAAAAGATATCAACATATCCCTAAAAATGAGATTTTACCATAGAATTCAAAGGCCATAAGATATTCGGCCAAGAACAAAGCCCTTAGGTGCTGAACATTGTCTCTGAAGGAAGACTTTGGGAAGACGTGAAGACTGAGTTGGACTTTGAAGGACAGGGAGAATGTGGGTGACAGAATGGAGAAAACAAGGCCATCTGTGAACAAGAAAGAACAAGATGAGCTCTGTGCACCAAATGACACCGCTGCCCACACTTCTGCTGGCATCTGGCTGCACTGGGACTCCTCTCACTGTCCACTTAGTGGGAGGCTACCCAGCACATTACTGATCTTTTGCTACAGGGAAAATGCTTTTAGTTATCCATCAAGGCTCTATTGACATTTGAGGATGAAAAAGTCCTTTTTGAGTAAATGTCTCGAGCAAGCATCCCAGATTGTTTAAGAACAGCCGTTGTCTCTACCCACTTGATGTCACTAGCACACCACCCACCCTGTGGGGACACCCAAAACATCTCCAGACATTGACAAATGCCTACAGGTATAAAGAGAAGGAGAGAGTCAGTCGGGTTCAGTAGAAAATCACTGTTTTCATAGCACAAACACTTTAAATCAGTTCTCCCATATTGTAATGTATCTGAGGAGCAGAGCTTCAGAACTATGCATGCCATGGTTAGCGAGAAAGGGTTGGGCATGTAGTGGAGGGACAATTACTAACCCAATATAGAAGATAATGGTGTAGATATCTAATGATCCATATAACTCTCATGGGTAAATGGGGATTAAATAGCTAACCACACATTTCTTGGCAATGCCCCATTGTGTAAAGTTCAGGGGATTGGTGAATGAGCCAAGGAGAATTCACTGGAGGCGACAACCAATCCTGGCTTGGCTTCCAAATCCGGCTTGTGGCCCCAAGTCATCAGATGGATCCAGGATAGATTGGATCAAAGTTACGTTGACTCAAGGTAATGGCTGCTTCTGCCAGCCTTCTCCCTATTGTGACATCAAAGTCCTCCTCCAGGAACATAAACAAGGTGATGTTAGCACCCCAATGACAGGCTGGTAACAAGTTTTAGCTTGGGGGTTGATCCCTGACTTCACTAAATATCCAAATTTAAATGCACTTCTCTTTCTAAATAGATCTAATAAGAAACACATAATATCATCAGTGAAATCTTTGCATAAATTCAAAATCTGTCCTGAAAAGCTGTTACACAACAATTAATTAAGCACTGACTGTATCACTGTCATCACACCAAGACCAGAGGTGCATAGGCGGTACCCTGTAGGAGCGTAACAGGGAGGAAGGACCATGGGATCAAGTTCCTGGATATGTCAAGAGAGAGCTACACACAGAGCCAATGAGTCTTGGCAAGAGAGATCCCTATAGATTCAGAGTCAGGAAAGGGCACAAGAAGAGGGCTTTCTTTGCTGTGAGATTAGGAAAGGATAAGGAGTTTCAACCCAGTGAGACTGAGGCAAGGACAGAGGTGAGGGGAGTCTACAGGGAATAACGGCCTCAGCAGAAAACAGGTGGGCCTACACAGAAATTAACCTGGAGTTCACATATGGCAGTCCTGTGAGTCAAGATTACAAGTATCCATTTGAGCCATAAGATGAAAGTCCATAAGGTTCAAACTAAGGAGATCAATAGTGTTGACAGTGGTTTCTCACCCAGAACACTTGGGTCCTTACCCTGGCTCCCACCCACAAACATGGTCTGATGGTCAACTTACTTGACCTCTCTTGTCCCATTGTCTGAAGCTGGGAAGAAATGATATGCCCACCTTGTGGGGAAGTGTCGGGGGAGAGGGTGTGACCAGTTGACCAATGATCTGGACCCGGAATATTGGAGGCTCTGCACCCACCTCCCCTGTCCTTGGAATGCAGGTTCCACTTGCCGGCTGCACTCCCAAAAGTGGCCCCAAGCACAATGTCCTGAGAACTGTGATGTGGTATTGAGACCACTTGAACTGAGTATGTGACTGAACAAACTTAAGGCCCCTCTGTACACTTTCTAATTCTGGCACGTTGGTGTGGAGATCTACCCATCTTGTGGCTACCCAAGACAACTTTCTTTTTTTTTTTTTTTAAAGATTTTATTTATTCATTTGACACACAGAGAGAGAGATTACAAGTAGGCAGAGAGGCAGGCGGAGAAAGAAGAGGAAGCAGGCTCCCTGCCGAGCAGAGAGCCCGATGTGGGCCTCGATCCCAGGACCCTGGGATCATGACCTGAGTCGAAGGCAGAGGCTTTAACCCACTGAGCCACCCAGGCGCCCTACCCAACACAACTTTCTTATGTAAGATCCCTTGCTCATTAAATCTGCCACACACCAACCCAGAGTGGCTGGCCTTTTCTTCGGTTTCTCCCTACCCTCTGTGCACTGGGGCTGTGTCAGATTACACCCAGGAAGCTACAGGGGAGGTTGCCAACCTTGGGAGGGTGACCATACATCTCAGTTTTCTCAGGAAAATCCTGGTTTATGCTGCTCTCCTGGCAGTTCATCCATTTGGGGACCTCTTTCGCACTCTAAATTACCCACTTTGGGCCAATAACTGTCATCACCACCCTACACATTAGGTCGTTGTTGACAAGATTAAAGGAGGTTTGACCAGTGCCTTGCCTCCAGTGACTGCTCTATTATTGTATGCCATTCATGTTTTAGTGCACTTTGAAAACAGATAAATACCCATTGCTATTGAGCTTTGAGAAGATTAACAAACCAACAGTATGTGCAGTATGTTTGACAGAGAAGTTCTGTGTAAATTTTACCTCAATAAAACTCTTCCAAAAAGAAGTCAGAACAGTACCATCTCAGCATGGATCAAAATACAGTGCTGTTTATTCGCACACAGGACTTTTGTCTCAGATCTCAGCGTGACCTTCTCTAGATCGCTCAGAGAATGTGAAGTTCAACCAAGTTTCCAGTNTACCCCTCTGGGAGGGTAGGGATAGGGTGGATGGGTTATGGACATTGGGGAGGGTTTGTGCTTTGGTGNCTTTCTCAATTGTATAAAGTCAATCACTGGCGGCTGCCATGAACACAGCACCTGCTCTGTGCCCAACCCAGTTCTGAAGACTTATGACAATCCCAGGACTATTCCCAGGGTACAAAGAAATGCAATCTTGAAATCTCCATAGCAGGTTTGGCCCATGGCAAGTAGTGAGCCTGGTCTAGGAATGGCTTAGATACTGTGAACAGCCAACACCTCACTGCCTTCAAGATGTCTCCACGGCCAAGGTCTCTCCTAACATTGCTGGTCTGGGGAACTCCCTCCCTTCCCAAGTTCTTTGACATGATCTTAATGAGGAAGAGCTTAACTTCCAAACAACATGCCTGAGGTTAATGTCCCAACAGCCCTGCAGGTGAGGGGCAGAACCAGTTTTACAGAATGAGTAAAAAATAAAAATGTGGGGAATCTTGTCCCCAAACCTTCTAAGTTAATTCATATCAGTAACTTACAATTTAGAAATGTTTAAAGATCATCTAAATTTCAAAAAAACCTCATAGGCATTTGTGTCAATGCACAAATTGCTGAGAAAAGGTAGCTCTCACTGACTGTTATTATTTTCATGCAGTACGGCAAGGCCTCGATGACCAAAATCTTGGTGTGAGTTTATCTCAGGTCTTCCATGAGCCTGAGGACAGCCCAAATATAACTCTCTCTTGCCTCATACTTTCTCTCTCTCCCATGACACAAGGTATTCAGGACAAAATCTATACCTGTCCAAATTCACCCATATGCCAATTTGTCATAATAGGGGATGGATAAGTGTCACACAAACCCTCAAACTGAAGGCTCCTCATTCCTCTAGTTTCTGAGCATCATCTGGGAACCTGACTTAAAGTCCCATTAGGGAAAAGAAAATATCATGGTAGCTATACATGCATCCTGACACTTTGGTTTCTTCTATTTCTCCTTAGCAACACTGGCTTGACAATGTGTCCTTTGTGGGCTGAGTTTACTGTTTGTTCATTCACCTGAGAATGATCATCATCTGCTGTGGAGAAAACATGAAGATTAAAAAATATATACCCCTCTGGGAGGGTAGGGATAGGGTGGATGGGTTATGGACATTGGGGAGGGTTTGTGCTTTGGTGAATGCTGTGAAAGATGTAAGCCTGATGACTCACAGACCTGTACCCCTTGGGCAAATAATAAAAATAAAATTAAAAAAAAAAATATATATATATATATATATATACCCCTCTTCATTGTGGACATCAAGTACATCATGTGGGATATTATTTTATTTTATTTTATTTTATTTCTTGCTGAGTAAGAAACCTCTACCAGGACCTATGTCCCCACAGGTATTAGAGAAAGTGCACAGTATCTGAGGCACTAGGGGGAATCTCCTGAAGACCTAGCCAAAAAGTCTCTCATTTCATCACTGAAGTCCTTCGTTTCCCTTTTGAAAAGAGGTTGGCAGCAATGGTCAACTGGGGGAAAGTACACACATAAGAACATCACCTTCTTCCTTATTTCTATCCGCGCCCTAAATTAGTATTGATCTTGGCAACTTATGCTCCAGCCAAATGATGGGAAGAAATGTGTCGCTAATAATCCAAACAGTAAATACTGCACTCATGAGTAATTAACTCATCTCGCTGACTCTCTCATCAATTTCTTTTTCTTTTTGTTAACTTGCGCCAATATTGTTTCTCTTGTTCCCATTACCTCCTATTGCCCCTGTTTAAACTGATGTGCTTTTCTATTTCTGTAGTATGAGGCTGTCCTGTGTCTCTCTTGACCCTGAGAGGCACACTGTGTTACTTTCTTTATCTTGCCAAAAACCAAGTGCTCCAGAGCCTCCGTACATGCTGTTCCCTCTGCCTAGAACACTCCTTCCCAGCTCTTCCCCTTGATATCACTGTCCACTCCTCTAGGCTTGAAAGTCCGTCCTCTTGCAGCCAGCCTGGACCTCTGTACAGAACGTGGCCCCTCATGGTTGGTTTGCAGTTCTATACAGCAAACACTTTCTTTTTTTTTTCCTAAAGATTGTATTTATTTGACAGAGAGAGACACAGCGAGAGAGGGAACACAAGCAGGGGGAGTGGGAGCGGGAGAAGCTCCCCACCTGAGCAGGGAACCTGACGCAGGGTTTTGAACCTGGGACCCTGAGATCATGACCTGAGCTGAAGGCAGGCGCTTAACTGACTGAACCACCCAGGCGTCCCTAAATGAGATATTCTTTGTAAAAACAGCCTCAGTGAAAATTAGACATTGTGAGTATTCCCAAAGGCCAAGCGCCTTACTAAATTGTCCACGGATGAGGGAAGTCGGCCCTCTAGAGGAGGTATGTGGTATTTGTCTTTAAACCGATGAGATTGTAAGATATGACATTTAATTGGGTTTTTAGGGAAACTGTCCAAAAGTACCTAAGACTCACAAAAGCCATAATGAGGCCCTCCCCCTTCCTTTTCCCCAACACCTAGGGGTCTGTGACGCCACAGGGACCCTTGCCCAGGACCCATATCTTAAAAGATCCCACTATTCCACACACACACACACACACATTTATTTATTTATTTGCCGTAATTTCCTTAACCTTTTTATCTTAAAATAATGATAGATTCACAGGAAGTTGCCACAAACGTGTATAGAGATGTTCTGCGCATCTTCAGCCATGGTCTCTCAATGGTGATAAGTTAAATACTTAGAGTACAACATCAAAGCCCAGAAATCATCACCGATACAAAGCACTTACTCAGATTTCCGCAGTTCCACCTCTGTTCATTTGCATGTCTGTACAGTTTTATGCAACTTTATTACATGTGTAGCTTCGCGGAATCACCACCATAATCAACATACAGAATCATTTCTTCGCCTACAGAGTCATTCCTCACACCATTCCTCTTGTAGTCACACCAGCTCTGTGAAAACCATTCCTAATCCCTGGCAAACACTATATTTTTGTGATTTCCAGAATATTCTAGAATCTTATGTTACCATTTTATGGTGTCTAATCTATTGAAATTGGCTTTTTTCATTCAGCAGAATTCCTCTCGCGTGTGTATCAATAGTTAGCTCCTTTTTATTACCGAGTAGTAGTTCTGAAGGCACTGCAGTGTGTTTAACTTTTTACCCATGGAAGGACACCTGGGTTGTTTCTGGTGTTTGCTGAATTTGAATGAAACTGCTATGAACTTTTGTGAAAAGGCTTTCACACAATTATTTAGTAAGAGGACCATACTCAGTTCTCAGTGCTCTGGGTGCATCCTCACTCGGGAAAGAAGCCACATCATCTCTCTCCGTCTCTCAAAAATGGGGACCCCAGTCCACCCTCTCTCTCTTTTGGACCATAAGAGGAGAGGTAAAGGAAGAGATTGAGCTGCAGGGACTGGAGATGGACATGCAGATATGCAGGAATTTGCATCTGTCCAGAGGAGCACTGACCCATTTGTTGAAGATGTCTACATATTGAGCCGAGCAAATTGCAAGCAAAAATGATAATAAAGGTTATTGAAGGACTGAAGCAGTGAAATGGGAAGATGATGTCCAATGATTGATCCTTTGGAAAAACAGTGCTGACTCTAGAACTGGGAAAAAAAAAAGAAAGAAAAAGAAAGGAGATTGCATAGTGAAGTAAACGGAGTAGCACATCAACAAAAGTGCCTATGGGTAAAGGTATGTGGGTGTTCTACTACCCAATGCACATCTCACTGCATCATTTCTGTAACTTTGAAGTTATTTTCAAGTACAAAGTTAAAAACTGTCTTCCTGAGGCAAAAATGTATTGTGATGATTACAGCCTCTTGTTCATCTCCATGGTGATGAGAATATTGAGCACCTTTTCATGTGTCTGTTGGCCATGTGAATGTCTTCTGCCGATTTTTCAATTGGATTATTTGCTTTCTGTGGTTTCCAAGAGAATATTCTCAAATGTGTTTTTCTCCCTTTTTGTCTTTAATGAGTTTTGTTTAGAGGAAATTTAGGTATTTAGCAAAATTGAGCAGAAAGTACAGAGAGTTCCCACATTATCTCCTACTCATAGGCACACAGCCACCCCACCCACAACACCCTCCACCAGGTGGTACATTAGTCACACAGGTTGAACCCCTATGGACACATTCTTATCACCCAAAGTCCAAACTTTACCTTGGGGTTCATTCTTGGTGTTTTCCAGTCTATGCCTTTTGTGAAATCTATATCATGAGCACACCCTCTTACAGTACTGAAGAGTTTCACCGTCCTTAAATATCATCTAAGCTCTAGTCCTTCCTTCCTCTCCCCAACCCCTATCAACCACTGCTCTTTTTTTAAAAAGATTTTATTTATTTATTTGACAGAGAGAGATCAGAATAGGCAGAGAGGCAGGCAGAGAGGGGGGGAAGCAGGCTCCCCACCGAGCAGGAAGCCCCAACTCTGGGGCTGGATCCCAGGACCCTGAGATCATGACCTGAGCTGAAGGCAGAGGCTTTAACCCACTGAGCCACCCAGGTGCCCAAGAGGAGAGTGTTAAAAGCCACAATCAGAGATGGAGCCAAACCAGAAGAGACTCTTTTTTTTTTTTAAGATTTATTTATTTATTTATTTAATAGAGAGATAGAGAGAGCACAAGTAGGCAGAGCAGCAAGCAGAGGGAAAGGGAGAAGTAGGTTCTCCACTGAGCAGGGAGCTGCGGCAGGTTGAAGAAAATATGTCAACAGCAACAACAACAACAACAAAAAAAAACTAAGGGCACATGTGGTTTAAGGAATTTACAGGTAGAAGGAATTTAGAGGTGGGCTCCTGGAAGCTCTGAGGAGGTAGTAGGCCTAGGGTTTCAGACTCTTCAGAGCACCCCTGGCCCAGAACCAGACCAATTAGAGGTTTGTTGTTTTTTTTTTTTAAGATTTTTTTTTTATTTTATTTATTTGACAGAGAGAGATCACAAGTAGGCAGAAAGAGAGAAGGAAGCAGGCTCCCTGCTGAGCAGAGAGCCTGATGCTGCTGGGCTTGATCCCAGGACGCTGAGATCATCTCCGGAGCGGAAGGCAGAGGCTTAACCCACTGAGCCACCCAGGCACCCCAACCAGTTAAGAGTTTATCTTTCTGTTCTTTACAAAAGGTTAAGGAGAAAGATGATTAAAAGGAAAAGATTTGAATTTAAACGAATAACAAGACTGAGATATCAGTACGCACAGCACTGCTTTTTTTTTTAAGATGTATTTGACAGAGAGAGACACAGCAAGAGAGGGAACACAAGCAAGGGGAGTGGGAGAGGGAGAGAGAGCCTCTCCCCTGAGCAGGGAGCCCGATATGGGGCTAGATCCCAGGCGTACTGAGCCGAAGGCAACTGCTCAACCGCTCAACGACTGAGCCACCAAGGCGCTCCACTTTATCAAATTTCAGTTACAAAACCTTGGCACATCACACATTTCGCCACCAACAGCAACATCCCAGCCTCATAAGGAGGAACAAGGAGCTCCCCCTTCCACCAGGAAGCTCGGGTGAGTGGAGGGCCAGTGCTGTCCCTGTCCCCGGAGCCAGCCTGCCAGGGTCCAGCCGGAGCAGAGACGCCGGTCAAAGTGTGAGGTGTTGCGCGGCGGCCGGGGGCCGGGGGGGGGGGTGCTTTACGGGAACTAAGCTGCGCGCCGGCCCCGCCTTCCTGCGCAAGCGCGGAGCCGTTGTCCCCGGAGCGGTTGCGAGCCCAGCGGTTTCCTTCCCAGGCTCGCTCCGGCGCTGAACCGCGCACGTTCGCAGGCCGGCCGGGAGGCTGGGCCCAGCCTGAACCCCAGCGTCTGCCTCCCGCGGCGTCCTCAGTAAGTCCACGGCTTCGCCAGAGCAGCCGCCGGAGACCGGGAAAACATCCTGCCCGGTGGTGGGGGTCCAGGACTGGGTGGGGGTCGGGGGACTGCCGACGAACTGGCACTGCCCGAGAATGTCAAAGCTAAGGGGTCCCAGTGAGATGTGGCGCATCTCTTTTTGGGGGGCTGGGGAGGGGGACCTGGACCTCTGCAGGCGGGGTGTCCCCCAGAAGTCCGTGTCTGTGGCCCAGTTTGTCCCCACACGGCCTGGACTGGACGATCCCAGGGAGAGTGGATGGTGAGTGTCGCTGGCAAGTGCATGCGCAGTTCACACCGGAGCACCTGCCCCTGGGTCTGCAGCCTTCCTGGCCTGTTGGATAGGACCTGTCTTACCCCACCAGGGATTATCCTGAGGCCAGCGTTTCCTCCCCCTGCAGTAGTGATGAGGAGGTTGGAACTGTGGTGACCCTCAGACCCTCAGACCCTTTTTCCTTGGGGCCTGTCTGGCGTTCATGATTCCCAGCTGACTCTCATCCCTAAACTCTGACAGTCCCAGAATGGCTCCTGAGATCCTGCGAGATCTGGCTTTAGGAGATTTAGGAACTTTGCTTTGAAGCCCGATGGCCCTTACCAGCCTGGTGTCCTTCCCAGAGGCTCCACCTGTGTCCCGGACTATCCCTACATTGGTCAGACTCCAGACCAATACCAGCGATCCCGGATGCCTAGTCAGTGGGGTACCTGCCTTCAGAGATCCAGGACTTACAGGCTTGGAAAAGGGACCATCCAAGGCGAAACCCAAGACCAGAAAGAGCCCAGGAATAGGGCTTGAGCTCTGACTGTCTCTGCCCTCCGCCCCCAGCCCCTCGATCTCAGGAAATTTCTTGAGGCTGTAAACCTTGCCTCCCTCCCGCGGTAGAAACTGGTCCTAGTCTCCAGTGGAATCTCCCCCAGGAGATTATGCCCAGGATAGTTTTCTTGGGCCCCTTCGAAGTGACACTTCCATCTTCCTGATCCCTAGGATCCTTCGGCATGAATCCCGTCATCGTGGTCCACGGTGGCGGAGCCAGCAGTATCTCTAGGGACCGGAAAGAGCATGTGCGCCAGGGCATCATCAAAGCCGCTGAGACGGGTTACAAAATCCTGACGGAGGGAGGGAGCGCAGTTGACGCTGTGGAAGGAGCTGTGACATTCCTGGAAGATCATCCCGAGTTCAACGCAGGTATATTTGCAGTGCAGTGAGTAACTGATGCCAGATGAGGTTAAGTTTATCCCCACACACACAAATAGAATCTAAAGTGCCAATGACTCTAGTAAGCTTTTCTGTAAAATCTAACACTCTAAAAAGATTTAATTTTTCTCTCTTTACCTGTTGACCAAGTTGCTCTAAGAATTTTTAAATCCGGGTGGCTGGGTTATGGACATTGGGGAGGGTATGTGCTATGGCGAGTGCTGTGAAGTCTGTAAGCCTGATGATTCACAGACCTGTATCCCTGGGGCAAATAACACATTATATGTTAATTTAAAAAAAAAGATGAGAAAAAAAGAATTTTTAAATTCTTTCACCTTTTTTTCGGTTCACCTTTTTTTCTTTAACTTGCTTCCAAGAATTCACATAACAAGAGGCTTTTTTATTACATCTTTTTGTGGGGGTGTGGGGATAGACTTTACACTATGAAGTGTACCCATTTTAAGTTTTGAAAAAATATATACACCTGTGAAAACACACCACAAGATTTAAAACATTGCAGTCGGGGCACCTGGGTGGGTTAGTCGGTCAAGCGTCTGCCTTCTGCTCAGGTCATGATCCCAGGAGCCCTGCATCCCAGGAGCCAGTGCTTCTCCCTCTCTCTCTCCCTCTGCCTGTGGCTCCCCCTGCTTCTGCGCTCACACACACTCTCTCTCACTCTCTCTCTCTCTCTCTCTCTGTCAAATAAATAAATAAAATCCTTTAAAAAATAAAATAAAATAAAACATTTCCATCATATTCAGAAGGTCCTTCATGCCACTCTGCATTTAATCCGCCCTCCCTCATCCCCAGTACCAGGTATCCGTTGCTCTTCTTCTGTCATTATGGATTAATTTGCATTCTCCAGAATTCCATATAAATGGAACCATGCAGTGTATTCTTTTGTGTTGACTTCGTTCTCTCAATTGATCCCTTTTTAAAGTAATAATCATCACAACTACTACGAATATCTACTATGTATCAACCAATGGTCTGAGAAATTTGCATGATTAACTCATTTAATCTGCATTATGAGTTAGGTATAATTCTTATGCTCACTGATTTTCAAATAGAGAACCTAAAATCTAGGGATTAAAATACTGCTTGGGATGATACCACCCACCCAGCATCTGTCAGAGAAAAGAATTTCAGGAAATCTGAACCAATTAGTCATGAAATACTGAGTATTTCGTTCCAGCCCCTAAAGCACTCTTTAACACTTATGCAAAATTTCATAAGTCAGCCTGACCATAGAATAAGGCATAAGTGCATTGTTATGGCTATGTTGGTTGAGCCAGAATTTACTAGATTTCCCCCCCTCCCCCACCCACCCCACCGTTGCAGCAGTGGGAGTGGTCTGCTGTTTCAGTGGGAGACTTGTTCAAGGACATGCCCTTAGCATCGGGACCCTCTGGCTGACAAACACCCACTTATTCACAAAGGACTTTGATTTGAAACATGTCTTCTGGTCTCCCACCCTCTCTAAACTACTGGGATCAGTCATCTGCATGAACTGGCAAATATGGATTCAGAATTGGAGTGGCTAGTTCTCATCTTTGCTCTATACCAGAGCCTGCATTCTAAGTGACTCGCTTCTACTGTCCCAGGTGTCTGCTGTGCAGCATTGAGGAAGAAGAGAGTAGAATCATACAATCTGTAGCTTTTTGAGTCCGGATTCTTCATTTAGCATAATGCATTGGAAGGCCACCCATGTTGACACGAGTATTAATAGTCCATCCATTTCTACTGTTAAGTAGCATTCCATTGTGTGAATGTACTAAGTTTTGGTTATTTACCAAAGGACACGGCCAGTTTAGAGCCATTACACATCACTATAAACAACTGCATACAGGTTTTTGTGTGAATAAGTTTTTCTTTCTGTTGGGTGAATATGAAGGTGTGGGATTGCTGGTTATAGGGCAAGTGTGTATTTCACTTTATTTGAAACTGCCAAACTGTTTTCCAAAGTGACTCCCACTTTCCCTTCCCACCAGCAGTGTATGAAGGCTGTAGTTACTCCACATCCTCACCAGCTCTTGGTGTTGTCAGTATTTGTATTTTAGCCATTCTAACAGCTGTGTGGTGGGATCTCATTCTAGTGTTAATTTCCATTTCCCTAACAGCAAATGTTTATTTTAATGTCTTTTCAAGTATTTTGTCAATTTCTGTATTGTGTTTCTTATTATTATTATTATTACTGAGTTTTAAGAATTCTTCATATATTCTAGATGTTGGTCCTTTTTTTTAAGATTTTTATTAATTTATTCATAAGAGACAGAGAGCTGGGGTGGGAGAGGCAGAGGGAGAAGCAGACTCCCCGCTGAGCAGGGAGCCTGATGCAATGCGGGGCTCGATCCCAGGACCCTGGGATCATGACCTGAGCCCAAGGCAGATGCTTAACGACTGAGCCACCCAGCCACCCCACTTTGTCTCATTTTTTAATCAGATTGTTTCCTTATTGTTGAGTTGTAAGAGTTCTTTGTATATTTTAAATAACACTCCTCTACCAGATGTGTCTTTTATGAATACTTTTTCCCAGTCTGTGGCTTGTCTTCTCATTCTCTTGACAGTGTCTTTCATATGGCAGAATTTTTTTGTTTTAAGGACATTCAGCGTAATAATTTTTTCTTTCATGGATCATGCCTTTGGTGTGGTATCTAAAAAGCCAATCCCAGGGTCATCTGGATTTTCTCCTATGTTATCTTCTAGGAGTTTTATAGTTTTGCATTTTACATTTAGGTGTGTGATCCATTTTGAGTTAATTCTATGAAGGGTGTATGGTCTGTGTCTAGATTTGGGGTTTTGCGTATGGATGTCCAGTTGTTCCAGCACTGTTTGTTGTAAAGACTTGTCTTTGCTCCACTGGATTGCCTTTATCTGAAGATCCTGAATCCAATTCCAGTGCATGTATAGGTTTTCCCACACCACGTACTTTTCCTACACCAGCTGGGTGTCCTATAATTTAGCTCATTTATGACACCATCTACCTGGAGGTAGCATCAGATTCCACAGGTGAGGAGGCCTCGGTGGCTCAGTTACTTAAGCGTCAGCTTCAGTCATGATCCCTGGATCATGATAGGATCAGTCATGATAGGATCAAGTCCAGCATCGGGCTCTCTACTCAGCAGGGAGTCTGCTTCTTCCTCTACCCCTCCCTCCTGTTTATTGTTTATGCTCTCCCACTCTCTCTCTCTTTCCCTCAAATAAATAAATAAAAACTTAAAGAAAAAAAAAAAGAAGATGCCACAGGTGAAGGGCTCAGTCCCACAGGACTGTCCTCCACTTCAGATACCAACTGTAAATCCAGGTTGTTACTTGTGCTTCTGACCTCCTGGCTGTGCACTAATTAATTAATTAATTAAATCTCTTTTTTTATCTTTTTTTTTAAAAAGATGTTGAATTTATAGGGGCACCTGGGTGGTACAGTCAGTTGAGCATCTGACTCTTGGTTTTGGCTTAGGTCTGACCTCAGGGTCATGAGACCAATCCCTGCTTCAGGCTCCATGCTCAGCAGAGAGTCTGCTTGTGTTTCTCTCTCCCTCTCCCTCTGCCCCTCCCCCCTTGTGTGTGCTCTCTCACACACCTGAGTTCTCTCTCTAAAATAAATAAAATAAATCTTTTTTTTTAAGATTTTATTTATTGATTTGAGAGTAAGAGAGAGTGTGCAAGAGAGAGAGCACAAGCAGGGGGAGCGGCAGAGGGAGAGGGAGAAGCAGACTCCCCACCCAGCAGGAAGCCCAACGTGGGGCTCCATCTCTGGACCCTGAGATCGTTACCTGAGCTGAAGGCAGTCAGTTAACCAACTGAGCCACCTAGGCGCCCCTAAAATAAATCTTTTAAAAAAAAAGATGTTGAGGGGCGCCTGGGTGGCTCAGTGGGTTAAAGCCTCCGCCTTCGGCCCAGGTCATGATCTCAGGGATCGAGCCCTGCATCTGGCTCCCTGCTCAGCAGGGAGCCTGCTTCCTCCTCTCTCTGCCTGCCTCTCTGCCTACTTGTAATCTTTCTCTCTCTGTCAAATAAATAAATAAATAAATAAGTAAATATCTTTAAGAATATTAATAATAATGAAAAAAAGATGTTGAATTTATTGGCTTAAGAATTACTTACAATGTAGTTGTTTTTGGGGGTTTTTTTTAAGATTTTATTTATTTATTTGACACAGAGAGAGAGATTACAAGTAGGCAGACAGGCAGGCAGAGAGAGAGGAGAGAGGAGGAAGCAGGCTCCCCGCCGAGCAGAGAGCCTGATGCGGGCCTCAATCCCAGGACCCTGGGATCATGACCTGAGCTGAAGGCAGAGGCTTTAACCCACTGAGCCACCCAGGCGCCCATGGTTTTTTTTGTTGTTGTTGTTGTTTTGTTTTTTTAATGCCTGTAAGGTCTGTAGAGCCATCCCATCTTTCATTCTTGATATTTGAATTTGTCTTTTTTCTTGGTCAGTCTACCTGGAGTTTATCAAGTTTGGTTTTGGGGGGTTTTGGGGGTTCATTTTGTTTTGTTTTCAAAGAACAGTAGCTTTTGGTTTTAGGAGGGTTTTGTGGATTTTTTTATTGTTTTTTTTTTCTTTTACTATTTTTCTCTTCTGAATGTCATTGATTTATCTGTGTTATTGCCTTTCTTCAACTTACTGTAGGAATAATTTGTTGTTATTTTTAAATCATTAATTTGAGACCAGTCTTTTCTAATACAAGCATTTAATACTTTAAATTTTTCTCTAAGCCCTGCTTTGATTGCATCCTACAAGTTTTCCCATGTTGTCTTCTCATTTTCATTCTGTTCAAAACATGTTATAATTCCACTTGTGACTTCCTCATTGAATGGTGGGTTATTTAGAAGTAAGATAATGTCCAAATATTTGTGGACTGCCACATATCTGATTTTTATTTTAATTCTGTTACAATCAAATGACATAATCTGTGTTATTTACATTCTTTTGAACTTTGTAAGGTTTGAGTTTTGGCCCAGAATATGGACTGTCTTGATAAATATCCTATTTGCATTTAAAAAGAAAATGTACTCTGCTATTGTTGTAGTTGAAAGTTCTGTAAATCTCAGTAAGGTCAAGTTAACTGATAATGTCCAGATCTTCTATACCTTCATTTTCTGTCCATTTCTGTTGATTACTGAGAGAGGAGTGTTGAAGTCTTTAATTTTAATTGTGGATCTCCTTTGACTTCTATCAGTTTTGCTTCATATATTTAGAAATTGTTGTTAGGTGCATAGGCTGCTGTCTTCTGTGTGAACCTACCCCTTTATCATTATGTAATTTCATCATTATTTAACGTTCCTTGTTCTGAGGTCTACTTTGCCCGATGTTAATATAGTTGCTCCAGCTTTAATTTAATTCATTTTAGCATGGTATACCTTTTCCATTCTTTTATTTTTAACCTACCTATATCTTTATATTTAAAGTGGGTTTCTTTTAGGTAGCATATAGTTGTATCTTACCTTTTTTTTTAAAGATTTTATTTATTTATTTGACACAGAGAGAGAGATTACAAGTAGGCAGACAGGCAGGCAGAGAGACAGGGAGAGGAGGAAGCAGGCTCCCTGCTGAGCAGAGAGCCCGATGCGGGCCTCGATCCCAGGACGCTGAGATCATGACCTGAGCTGAAAGCAGAGGCTTTAACCCACTGAGCCACCCAGGCGCTCTGTATCTTACCTTTTTATGCAATCTAACCATCTCTGCTTTTGTTGGGGTGTTTACACCATTTACATTTAATGTGATTTCTGATATGGTCAGGTATAATAAATCTGCCATCTTGCTATTTGTCTTCTATTCGTCCAATCCATTCATTGTTCCTTTTTTCTCTCCTTCTGTCATCTTTTGGGTGAATTGAATGTTGAGACTACATCTCACCTCTTTTGTTGGCCTACTAGCTGTAAGGTTTCCCGGTAGCCCTTCCAGTAACGGCGGATTAAACAAAGCACCAAATAGGCACGAGGGGAGATTTTTAATAGAGGTGCCCTCGGGCGAGGTTCCCTGACTCTGAGAGAAGGGAGTCGGGGAAGTCGCACCTGGGGAGGATGCGCACGGGTTTTTATGGGGTGTGGGCGGAACGGGGGAATATGACCATAATTGGTAGGAGATTGGATGGAGTTCAGCCCTCGGTTTCCCACCGAAGCTCTGGCCTTGGCGGTCTTTTGAGAGTGGAAGCTGATTAGAGGGGGGCGGGGCGGTGAGACAGTAGGGCAGCCGCCATCTTGTGGCCTCCTCAGTTCCCCGGACCCCGTCAGCCCAACATTCCGACCTTTTGTTTTATATAATGGTGCCAGGGGCGTCGACTCTTCTTTGGCTACTTCCTGCTGACGGTGGGGCGTCGTCTTAGGGGTAGTCCGAAGTGAGCAGGCGGGAGTAGGGGTGTTGGAGGAGCTGGTGGGCAGTCACTCGAGATATTTCGTGGACTCTCTGTTGGACAAATTGGAGGATACAAGAGGCCACCATTAGTAATATGCAGAGGAAGATTAGTGGGGTTAGGACTGGGAGTAACCAGGCTGTTAGAGAGGAATTCCACCATTGGGATGAGGCAGGTGCCTCAGGGTGGTATCGGTTGCTGAGAGACTCACGGACTTGAACCGGGGTGTGGATGTTGGTTTTGACTACACCTGATTTGTTGATGTAGTAGCAGCATTCCTCATTGAGGAACATACAGGTCCCGCCTTTGTCCGCGGTGAGGAGGTCCAGGGCTCGTTGATTCTGCAAGGCACCTGGGCCACTGAGGTGACCTGTCACTGTAGGGATGCCAGGGACTCTGCCGATGCCTCAACGGCTGTCCGGAGCTATTGGCACAGGTATGGCAGGGGTGGAGGAGCCTCGCTGAATGGAAAGAAAGGCAGGTATGGTGAAGTTAATGGGGGCCTGGCTTCCTCCTGGCTGACAATCCGTGGTGGTGAGGAGGCTGGACCAAGTGACAGCACTGCTGGTCCAGGTCTCAGTAAGGTAGAACCGCCATCGAAACCCTGGATCACTGGAGGAACAGCTAGGGGGAGGAATTGAGAGGAGGAGGAGGAGGAGGAGGGGCAGTGTGGAATATCTGCAGTTTAGTGGGCCCCAGGGCCTGTGAGGTCCAGACATCCTGTGGTGGGGCTTGCTTTAGTTTGGAGATGTGTACCCATGGGTGGTGTCCCAGGAGCTTGGTGGCCGTGGGGGTTGTGAGGACAACTGTATGGGGGCCAGTCCACCTGGGCTGCAGGGATTTTGGATGTAATTTCCTTAGGAGGACCTGGTCCCCTGGACTTAGGACCTGGGGGATGTCTCTGTTGGGGTTCCTGGGGGCAGGGATTGCTTTGTCGGCGTGTGCCTATAAAAGAGCCCATAGGAGAGTTAAGTAAGGCAGGTAGGATAAGAGAGGCGGAGGAGAAGCGGGGAGGTTGTGGTCAAGTAGGAAGGGCCTCCCATACAGGAGTTCGAAGGGGCTTATTC
>LNAC01000014.1:1854629-1926133 GCA_002007465.1 Ailurus styani
TTTACAGAGGTTGTTTAAATTTGTTAGAAGCTGGTAGGCAACCCAAGGGCGTTTCTGGGTCGAATTTGGACTGAGAGGTTCCCATGGTCCCCTTCACCTATCAACTCAATTTACAGAGCCAAGGCGTCCCTTCCTCTGTGTATTGAGTCGCAGATCTGAAGGCAGTTACCGCGGAACGGGGACGTCTCCCAATTCCTCGGAACTCAGGGGCCACCCAGTGGCCAGAGGGGTCTGCCCTGACGCGGCCGCGATTAGGACAGGGCGTTCCGGAGGAGGAGGCTCGGGGACCGGGGAAACTCACCAGGTTTTTGGAGGCTGCGTTCTGCTCGGAGGGTCCAGGCCCAGGCAGGGAGAGGAGAGAGTCCCCTCACCAGCTGTGAGGTCTCAATCTCCTCCCGGGTTTCGGCACCATATGTAAGGTTTCCCGGTAGCCCTCCCAGTAACGGCGGATTGAACAAAGCACCAGACGAATAGGCACGAGGGGAGATTTTTAATAGAGGTGCCCTCGGGCGAGGTTCCCTGACTCCGAGAGAAGGGAGTCGGGGAAGTCGCACCTGGGGAGGATGCGCACGGGTTTTTATGGGGTGTGGGCGGAACGGGGGAACATGACCATAATTGGTAGGAGATTGGATGGAGTTCAGCCCTCGGTTTCCCGCCGAAGCTCTGGCCTTGGCGGTCTTTTGAGAGTGGAAGCTGATTAGAGGGGGGCGGGTGGTGAGACAGTAGGGCAGCCGCCATCTTGTGGCCTCCTCAGTTCCCCGGACCCCGTCGGCCCAACACTAGCTAGAGTTCCTTTCTTAAAGGGTGATTTTAGAGTTTGTAGTAAACATCTCTCCCTTGTAACAGTTTACTTTGAAGTAATATCGTACTTCATGAGTAATGTCAGAACCTTGTAATGGCATACTTCTTTCCCCCTCTCCTCGCCCTTGTGCTATTGCTGTCATATATTTTACTTCTGTGTATGTTGTAAACTGCCCAATATATTGTCATTATTTTTGCCTTAAACAGTTTTATATAGATATAGATATACACATATACATACATATATATTTTCTTTGAAAGATAAATTGAGCATGAGCAAAGGGGAGGGGCAAAGGGAGGGGGGAGAAAGAATCTTTTTTTTTAAGATTTAATTTACATGAGAGAGTGAGCGAGCAGGGGGAGGTGCAAAGGGAGAGGGAAAGGGAAAGAATCTTAAGCAGACCCTGCTGAGTGTGGAGCCCTATGTGGGATTTGAACTCACGACCCTGAGATCACAACCTGAGCCAAAATCAGGAGTCGGACACTTAACTGACCGAACCACCCAGGCACCCCTAAACAGGTTTTTTTTTTTTTNTTTGACACAGAGAGAGAGATTACAAGTAGGCAGAGAGGCAGGCAGAGAGAGAGGAGGAAGCAGGCTCCCTGCTGAGCAGAGAGCCCGATGTGGGCCTCGATCCCAGGACCCTGGGATCATGACCTGAGCCGAAGGCAGCAGCTTTAACCCACTGAGCCACCCAGGCCCCCAACAGTTATATTTTAAAGACATTATTAAAATAAAGGGAAAAAATATTTCTGCTTATCCATATACTAGCCATTTCCTGTGCTTTTCCTTCCTTTGTGTGGCTTATGATTGCTGTCCACTGTCCTTTTCCTTCTTCCTGAGAGACTCCCTTTAACATTGCTTATACTGCACATCTACTGGAAATTTCTTTCAGCTTTTATGTATCTGAAAAAGTATGTCTTTTCAGTTTTTGAAGGATACTTTCACTGGGTATTGAATTTTGTGGTTTTTTGTATGTATATTGTCTTCGTTGTTTTTATTTTCAGGGCTTTAAAAACATTGCTCCACTATCTTCTGGATTGCATCATTTCCGACAAGAAACATATTCTCATTCTCATTTTTTCCTCTCTTCCTAATGCATTTCTCTCTGGCTGCTTTTATGATTTTCTGTCTCATTAGCACCAACCTGTTTGATCAAGATGTCCCTGCATGTAATTTTCTTCATGTTTCTTTTGCTTGGAGTTTATTGAGCTTCTTAGATCTGTGTGAATTTGTAGTTTTAATCAAATGTGAAAATTTTTTATCTGTTTTTTCTTTAACTATTGTGTTGTCCCTCTGTATCACCTCTCCTTTCAGAGATTCCAATTATATATGGATTAGGTTGCTTGAAATTGATCCTCAATGATCCTCTCTTAATTTGGGTTTGTTTATCCTTTCTTATTTTTCATTTTGGATAGTTTCTATTGCTATGTCTTCATGTTCATTAGTCTTTTCTGCTGCAGTATCTAACTTTGTCTTAATCCCATCCAGTATATTTTCCACTTCATACTTTTTTTTTTCCATCTCTAGAAGTTCTCTTTGGGTCCTTTGTATGTTTTCCTCCCATGTTCTGGAACATACAGAATATAGTTATAACAGTTGTTTTATTAACATCCTTGTCTACTAATTCTGTCATTTATGTCATTTATGATCTATTACTACTGAGTAAGATTTTTTTTCCTCCTCGTTATGAGTCATATTCTCTTGTTTCTTTGTGTGCCTGGAAGTTTCTTATTGGATACCAAATCTTGCGAATTTTACCTCGTTAGGTAATGGACAGTTTTATAATCCTTTAAATACTCTTGAGCTTTGTTCTTATCCCATTTTACAGATGGGAAACAGGCACAAAGAGGATAAGCATAGCTAGCCTACAGGAATTATCTAGGCAAAAGCAGTTGGAGGAAGGGTGCCGGTGATAAAGAGTAGCATGCACAAGGACACAGAACAGGGAGAACTTAGGGTACTTTCAGGGACACCTAATATTTCAGTAAAATGCAGCCAAGGAGCGAGGATACAGCTGGTAAAAGAGATCAGAAGCCAGATTGGGAAGGGTTTCATACTTTTTATTTTGTAGGTCATGGGGCGCCGAGCCAGATGTGTGTTTCCACCTGTTTCTCTGGCAGTGGAATAGAGGATGAATTAAAGTCGGCAGCTTAGAGGAAACTTGGGAGCTGTTTCTAAGTTCTTAATTCTTGCTTTTCAACTTCTCTTTGGTTTTAGGTTGTGGATCTGTCTTGAATGTAAATGGTGACGTTGAAATGGATGCCAGTATCATGAATGGAAAAGACCTGTCTGCAGGAGCTGTGTCTGCAGTCCGCTGTATAGCAAATCCCATTAAACTTGCACGGCTTGTTATGGAAAAGGTATGTGACAAAAGCATCTTTTTTGTAAGAAACTGTTACTTATGTACTTTAGCAACTAAAGGTGGTCTAACTGTAGGGAAATACTTGTAAGCACTGTTCTCCTAAAGCTAGATAAAAGAACAGAAGCGATGCTATTTAAATTTCTCAAATAAGCCGAGACTCTGACTCTGTTGACAGTGGAATTTGACTAGTAATCCCTTGTCCAGTGGTTACTTTGTTTTCATGTTGTCTTCCTGTATTTTCTTCAGTCTTCTCTCAACACGTATGACATAACAGATTCAAACTGAACAGACCAACTGTTTAATAGCATGCATAAAATAAAAAGGGATTCTTTTCTCTAAACTTAAGAGTCATACATAAGTACCTTTTTAGTAATGTTCCATCACTTTGGGAGTTTTTTGAAAATAGAGGATCTCAGAGTGCCAGGCCCTGTTCAACATTTTAAAAAGCAAGCCAGTGGAATTTGCATTTTTGAGGCTTTGTACCCAGAGAGAAGTAATTATACCCACACAGTTGGAACAGTTAAAAAGATTTTAACTCTTTCAAAAAACTAACCATGTTTCTGTTTCTTTCTGGCTCAAGACAACTCACTGCTTTCTGACTGACCAAGGTGCAGCAAAATTTGCAGCAGCCATGGGGGTTCCCACGATCCCTAAAGAGCAGCTGGTGACAGAGAGAAACATAAAACATCTAGAAAAGGAGAAGAATGAGAAAGGCACTCTGAAGCCAGACTGCCAACAGTAAGTGTCACCTGTGGCTCGCAGTTTGGGGACTTACTCAGGTGTGGGAGTGTGACAAGTATCTGGATATCTACATTTCTTAAGTCAAGAATCACTTGGAAGTTTCAGTTTTTGTACAAAACAATGGACACTACATCATGGAAAAACTGCTCTTTTGATTCTTACATTTAACCTCATTTATTACTCCAGTAATAACAACTCGGATTCGGCCAAGAGTTCCTTCTCCGATAGTGGAGTGCCTTGTGCGAGTGGATTAGCTGCCAGGTGCCTCGTGATCAGTTTGTTATCACAAGCAGACAAAACAGGTTGTCTGGGATCTAGTATACCCTCTGAAGTTACTTGAGCATGCTGGCCTAGTGCAGAGGAATCAGTACAGTTCTTAGAAGTTTGAATTAATCATTTGTTCTGAATTATGGTTTTCTGTGTTACAGATTTCAAAATCCCAAATAAAATCCCCCTTATTCAAAGCAAAATTTGACAAATAAAATTGGAATATGGCCTGGGAGTGTACACTGGGATATAATCTATTAACTCTGCATACTCTTTAAGATTTGTCATTTTTAACCAGCAGTATACTTCAATATCACCTAGGGAGCTTTTTCTAAATATACATGCTTGGTCCCCTTCCATAAAGAATCTAATTTAATAGATTGGAGGTGAAGCGGCCAGGCAGGTGTATTAGGAAAAAGTTTCCCAGGTAATTCTTGATGTGTCCCCAGCTTAAGGATCTGTTTTACAAAATTGGCCAGGTACTGGTAGCTTTTGATGACCTTACCAAGTGTCAAATTGGTAAAATTTTCTAGTAGCCACAATAAAAAAGTAAAAAGAAACAGCTAATGTACCTGTAGGCGACAGTCACAGGAATGGGACTGCTTTATCAATGGTTCTTGGGTGTTTTAACGGATGTTGCCACGTCGTTTTCCAAAAATTCTCCAACAGGACACATCTCTACCAGCCAGTGTTGCCCTTAGATAGAAGCGAGAAAGGCTCCGCCCTGGGTCCTGCACTTTAGAGGAACCCCCCATCACAAATACACAAAACAGTTGGCTTGTTTCAGACCCCTGGGGCACCTCTGTCACTCAGCAGTGGCATACCATGACCCATAACCCTCATCATCCACTCGTGATTAACACCATTCAGCCCCCAGGGAAATGCTTCTCTGCATCTCTTGCTCTATGTCTTGGAAGCGAAGGCCACCTAAATCCAAAGATTTGTGGATTGTGCCCCTGCTGATATCGGAAAAGGACACTGCTTCAGAGTGGGGGGAAGAACTGAACAGCAGAAGGACTTAGGTAAGAGGAAAAGACAAGACAAATTAGTAACTTGTCAGATAAATTCTTACATAACAATGTAAATGTTTCCCAATAATGCCAAGTATCCATGTTCTTGCACCCTTACATGTTCTGTGCTATAGTTCTGGTGGGATTCATGGATTAGCACAATATCTGCAAGACTTGCATATGAGGACTGATGCCCATTACTCTTAAAGGTGTACATAGGTCTAGACCGGCACTGTCCAACAGAAAGACAAGAGCTGCATTTGCAATTTAAAATTTTCTAGTAGCCACAATAAAAAAGTAAAAAGAAACAGGTAAGGGGCGCCTGGGTGGCTCAGTCGGTTAAGCATCTGACTCTCGATTTGGCTCAGTCATGATCTCAGGGTCTTGAGATCAAACCCCACATCAGGCTTCATGCTCAGTGCAGGTCTGCTTGAGATTCTCTCTCACTGACCCTCCCCACCACCACTCACACTCTCTCTCTCTCTTAAAAAAGAAATACACACAAACACACACAGACAGGTGAAATTAATATATTTTACCCAATATAACCAAAATATTATCATTTCAGCATGTAATCAATATAAGAAATTATTTGAGATATTTTACATTCTTCTTTCACACTAAATCTTCAAAAATCTGACCTATATGCTGTGCTTGCAGTACACCTTCCCACCTCCCCCTGGGGGGGGGCTACCCACACTTCCAGTGGCCAGTGGTGCAGGTAGCTCATGCCTGACATATTGGGCAGTGTGGGTTTAGACAGAACCTGAGTGAAGAACCAGCTCTTTATGTTGGCAACTAAATGGATACTGAATGTTAGTTATGAATGGTTTTATTTGTAAAGATATATTAAAATTTTTAGCTTTTAAGGAATTTTATTTTAAAATGTTATATCCACTAACTATAATTCATGTTTTAACTTTAATATTAATAGATAATTTGGTATATTTTAGGAAAAAACTTAGCTTTTTGAAGTTATATCTGAAAATCATTTCTATTTCTTCAGTTATATTTGCACTTCACTTTTGATGACAATATATCCTAATTTTTACACTTTCAAGACAATTACATCTTTTTAATCCCTAGATTATTGAAAATGCATGTTAAGTCAAGATTTTGATAGAGAAAGAACACAAAAGTGGAGCTCACAGAAGAAAACAAGAAGCTAAGAGGAAAAAAGAAGGAAAATAATCTTCCAGGACGCAGCCCACGTGCATTTTAAAAAACAAAACAGTAAAGAGTCTTCTTCCAGGATGATCCACCTAACGTTCACAAGCGGGACATTCCAAATTCTTGGTCTGATGAAGATTTAATTACCTGTCAGAACAGAGGAAATCAGTAAGAACATTATTCTTGCCACATCCTCAATTTGAACAGTTCCGATGAAATCCCAGCAGTTTCCTGTCCTTTACTACAGGAAGAGCTAATTGCTCATCATGAAGAATCACACACCCAAAGGACAAGTGCAATCAGTAGGATTGGGGAAACCAGCAGTCAGTAACTGTGGAAAAAGAAAAAGACCATATGAAACAGGGATGTAATGTTCTTGGAAGAATAATACAATGCGCCCAGTATTTAGCCAGGCCTGATGAGGCTTTTCATGGCAGTCCATCGTCAGCACCGTGTTTACAAAACACAGTGGGACATTCCTAGGCTTAATAATCATTTCAAAATTTGATAATACATGTAATTAAGACAAAAAATAATGAAACTAATGATCACTATCTAGGATAGAGAATTCAGACAGATTAATTTAGTGGGTGATAAGCGAGAGATGAAATCAAATACCTAAAATGTTTTTTAACGAAATATTCAGTTCAACTAGAAGCTACCATGGTCAGAAGACACATCAAGCAACTAACATTTATTGTATGCATTGCCGTACCACCCCAAGAAGAAAAACAAATCTAACTCACCTGCTCTTTGGAAGTAGGTGTTTTGGATTTAGAGAAGAAATGGGGAAAACTTTTCATCTTAAGCATCAGTTTAAAAGACCGTTGAAGGCACTGGGGCACCTGGGTAGCTCAGTAGGTTACGCGACCAACTCTTGATTTTTTCTCAGGTTGTGATCTCAGGGCTGCGAGATCGAGCCCCACGTCAGGCTCCACACTCAGTGCAGAGTCGGCTTGAGATCCTCTCTCGGCCCCTCCCCTTACCCTGCTTGCACAAGCACACTTTCTCTAAAATAAGCTTTAAAAAAATAAAAGACTGTCCAAGGCAAGCCTGTGATCATGGAGTGAACATGGCTGGTAAATAAAAGATATATAAACATGAAGTTTGGGGCACCTGGGTGGCTCAGTGGTTCAGCTCAGGTCATGATCTCAGGGTCCTGGGATTGAGCCCTGCATCGGGCTCTCTGCTCAGCGGGGAGCCTGCTTCCTCCTCTCTCTCTCTCTCTCTCTGCCTGCCTCTCTGCCTACTTATGATCTCTCTCTCTGTCAAATAAATAAATAAATAAAATCTTTAAAAATTAAAAAATAAACATGAAGTTTGGCCAGGAGCCCAGAAGTATTCCATGTGACACATAGGCTCACAGTTTGAATCTACCTGTAGGAGGTGTGCCCCACTGTGCGGGAGCACTGATGTTGTGGGACAGCAGAGGGTCCAATGTGAGATTCTTTAGACAGACCCAAAATGGAACAGCATGCTCCAACTCCCATCTGACCTTGCAACAAATCTCAGACAGATGGTGGGAATGACCAACTCAGTGCTGTTAAATTACATTGAATTTAGATTTAAAAAATTCCGTGAAACCACACAAGGTTCTCAAAGAGTAAATTATGGACTTTGGCAGACAGTGAAATTAATTTTGAATTGATGCTACCAACAGTCACTTATGTTGAACTCTTTTTTTTTTTTTTTTTTTTTTTTTTAACTTTTTTTTTTTTTTTTTTTTTTTTTTAAAGATTTTATTTATTCATTTGACACAGAGAGAGAGATTACAAGTAGGCAGAGAGGCAGGCAGAGAGAGGAGGAAGCAGGCTCCCCGCTGAGCAGAGAGCCCGACGTGGGCCTCGATCCCAGGACCCTGAGATCATGACCTGAGCCGAAGGCAGCGGCTTTAACCCACTGAGCCACCCAGGCGCCCACTTATGTTGAACTCTTATATCCTACGGATAAGCTTAATAAAAGCTTTAAAAAATCTTCTTGGCTATTTCACTTTTAGAAGGACTGAAAATATATTAAGTTTAGAGAAACAAAATCACACTGCATGTGAAATGCACAAGAAGACTATACATTCCGGGGGCTCCTGGGGGGCTCAGTCTGTTAAGTGTCCAACTCTTAACTTCACCTCAGGTCATGATTCAGGGCTATGAGATCGAGCTCCTCGCAGGTTCTGCACTGGGAGTGGGACCTGCTTGGGATTCCCTCTCTCCCTCACCCTCTGCCCCTCCCCACCGCTTGCATACTCTTGCGCTCACTCTCTCCCTCAAAAAAAAAAAAAAAGACGAAGAAGAAGAAGAAGAAAAGGAATAGCGCTCCATTAACAGAAAAGGAAGAAAGAAGGCAACAAAAATTCTTGCCTACCTTGAAGGAGAAGATTCATGTACAAATAATCTCCAAATCAGCTCCCATAGAAGCTGTCTTTCTGTCTGTTACATATCAGACCATAGTGCCATTTGAAGAGAGACTTGGCCAAAAACAACACGATGGCTACTTTCAGTCTTCTTTAGAATACGCCAGCAGTAAAATGTGAAAGAGCTGAAGATACTCTGCGTGGAACTAAGTGCTGCTGAAGAGATGGTATAAAGGACCACAGGGAGCAATCGTGATGTGTATGATCAAATTAAAGTATGAAATAGTGTCTTCTGTTACGAAAATTTATCCCGCATGCCTGGTAGCATTTGAGTGTCAAATCAGGAGTTCCTTCCCAAATCTAAGGATTGCCTTAAGACTTTGGTTGAACATTCCAGTTGCTGCTGCCTCAGCAGAGGGAAGCTTCTCCAAATTAAAAACCTGCTAAGAACTACATGGACTCAAAAAGATCCATCTTATGCGGCAGTTTGTCAAGAGAATGCATGTTATAGGGACATACAATTATAAGAGCATATTGCTTCCTGAAATGAAGGCAGGAAAATCAACCTCATGGAGTAAGCACTTAATAATTTATGGGGTGTGTGTGTGTGTGTTTCCCACTCATCCAGCCATCAGTAGCTGATCAACAAAGGACCCAGGTGGGCACCATAATAATTACATTAAATCATTATTGGTGGTTTATCTGCTTTCGGTCATGTAAAAACCATGGCTTTACAATATTTGTAAAGACATAGTCACCTCTCTAAGAGAAAAGAACGTATCTACAGCTTCTGAAAAGTGAACCGATGGTGTAATGGCCGCCATTGGTAATTTGTAGTTGTGCCTCCACACCTTACAAATGTCAGGGGTGGGCCTGCCACCAGCAGAGTCTGGGAGTGTCCCCCGCATCTGACATGAGGAAGGTAATGCTGTCATTTTAAGTTAAGTATTCCCTGACTATCCACACGTGTGAGCATTTGGTGTTTGTTGGTGGGCCATTTGTGTCTGGATTTGCCTGTTTTTGTCCTATGATCATTTTTTCTCTTTCATCGTTATTTCCCTTCTTCTCAGTCTCAAGGCTGTCTTCTCTGTTAAAAAAGAAAAGAAAAGAAAAGAATTTTCAAATCTGTTGTTTTTAGTCTTGCTTTTGCTTTGGTTATGGTATTTTTGCCATACACAAGTTTTTACTTTTTTGTAATCAAATACGCAGTCCGCCTCTCTTGCCTAGTTCACAGACTAGAAACATGGAAGTTGTTTCCCACCCTGAGACGTCTGTAGTCCCCTAGACTTTCCTGAAGAATTTTGTTTTATGTCTTATATTCAGGCCTTGAACTCTCTGGAGCTGACTTTGGTGAATGCTGGAAGATAGGGTTCCTGTTTTCTTCCAGACAGACTGCCAGATTTCTCTTTGCACCCCCCTGAATGCCAGCCCGTATCTGGCTCCAATTCACTCTCTCCATGTGATTGCCCAACAGGTACCCCCAGCTTGTGTCCACAACTGAACCCCGGATTTCCCCACCTAACGTCACTCCACATGCACCATAAACCAACAAACACCAAAAAACCTATTCCTAATAGTCTGCTTTTCAGTGAATGGTTTCTGCACCCTTTCGGTTCTGGAAGCCAAAGCCTTAGATCCATCCATAATCTCTCTCCCACCCAGCTGCCCCACAAGGTCTGTCAGCTCTGCCTTCAGAGTGTCCCGAGCTGAGCCCACTTCTCCGCATCCCAGGAGCACCGTAATGGAGGCCAGCGACCCTTCAAGCCTCCTGACCTGTCTCTGGCTCCACTCTTCGTCTCCCTCAGTCAGCACACATTGGCCAGAATGATTATTCTAAGAGAAACCTTTTGTACACGTGCGGCATACCTACACAAGTGTACAAGTCTTATGTCGCCTCTGATGAGTTTTCACAGTGGACCCATATAACCAGCCCCCAGTGGGGAGACAGATCACCGCCCGATGCCCCCACCATGCACCCTTCCATCCCCAGCCCTGCCCCAAAGGCAGCCACTTACCTGGCTTCTAACACTGTAGACAACCATTGCCAGTTTTTGAACTTGATTTACGTGGAACCGTATAGTATGTACTTTATTTGGTGCCTTCTTTCCTCGTATTTCTGAGACCCGTCCATGTGTCACATCCCACAATAGCTCATTCTCATGGCCATAGAAGGTTCTGTCCCATGCCTAGATCTCAGCCTGCCTACTCTGCCTTTGCTGGACATTTCTGTCACTTTCAGGTTTCTGTTACTACAAACAGTCCTGCCGTGAACATTTTGGTGAACAAAGCTCCACATTTCTGTTGGGAGAATGCAGAAATGTAGGCGTGTGATTGCCAAGTCAGCTTCAGTTGATTCTGCCAGATGGTTTTCCAAAAGGGTTGCCACCGTTTACGTTTCCAGCAGTAGTGACTGAGCGTCCTGACCGACACCCGATCTCGAGTCGTATTGTTTTAGCCATCCTGGTGGATGGATATAGTGGTAAAGAATGATATTTTTAAAACAGAACTCACCTTGTGACGCATCTTGGCTCAGGTTTGGCAGTGTCTTCCCATCTCACCCAGGGTCTACATGTCGGAGGACCCTATAACTTAGTGTTCAAATCAGAACTTGACCTTGAGAGTTAAACACAGGGATAGATGAGGACTGTCCTGGGTCACCAGGGTATACAGTCACCCAGCCCATCAGAGCCTCCACGGTCTGGCTGCCGTCCATCCCCTGATCCCCCTACCCTCTCTCCCTCACTTTATCCGCCACAACCACAGTGACCTCCAAATTCCACGAGCTTCACAACCACATTGCAGCTTCGGGAGCATTCTCCCCAGCAAGCCGTGTGGGCTGCCCTCACCTCCTTCAGAGAGGCCCTGTGTAAAGCCCTCTCCATGCTGCTGGAGTCATCATCATTTTTACTGTTATTGCATAATACAGATTTTTATCACCCTATTGTGTTGCCCTCTGCCCCCAAATGCAAGCTGCAGAGAAGAGGCTTTGTCCATTCACTTCACTGCCGTGCCCAGCACTTACTGTGTGCCTCAAATATAGTTCATTATAGAATCTGGGTGGTGGGTATTGTGGCTGTTGTACAGTTTCTTCCATTTTTTTTATTGAAAGTGTATAATGTGTTAGGGAAAACAATAACTTATTTCATCTTTACAGCAAGCCCCGTGAAACAGGGGTGACAGAGTCGGGTGTGACAGGCAGCACCAGCATCACCTGTGAGGCTGTGAGAAATGCAGGCTCTTGGGTCCCACCCCTTACCCACCAACTTAGGATCCCAGGGGTGGGCCCAGAGCTCCAAGGGATTTTTATGCACACAGCGTTTGAGATGCGCTCAATTATTTTTATCCCCATTTTATAGGTGGGGAAAATGAGACACAGAGAAGAAAACTTAGTAACTAAGTCACATGGACGGTGACTTAGAGGCCGGTGGTGCTGGGATGGGATGTGCTCTTAAAGCTGAGGTCTACAGGAACGTCTAGCAATCTATGGGACCTGCAGAATAAAAAGCTAATGTGAGGCGTGAATGTCGGCATCAAAGTGTATCCCATTTGCCATTAGCATCTAACGTGGGAATTTAAACGCTACAGTGTTACTTGTGACATCTTCAATTTCAGCTATGATGTTACTTGTGACAACGTGTCTCATCTCAGTCTGTCACTTCTCTCTTTATTCTTGGCAGAGACCTGGGAACCGTGGGGGCCGTTGCCTTGGACTGCAAAGGAAACGTAGCCTACGCAACCTCGACGGGCGGCATCATTAATAAAATGGTCGGCCGGGTTGGGGACACCCCGTGTGTAGGTAGGCTCCCTGGCTGGCTGCTGCTCTGCCCCTTCTGCTGCCACCCCCCTGCCACCCTCTCTTCACTCCCCGCCTCTTCAGCCACTCCGGCATTTCCGGGAGCCCTGGGGCTGGAAGGGCTTGGGCAAGGGCACCGCTTCGAGAGGGCACCTGTATCCAGCAGGCACGAGGCTTCTCTGGGGCTGGCGGCCCCAGGGATGCCTGGGTGAGGCTCAGGTGGCCCCCAGCGAGCCCCCGAGGGCCTCTTTCTTCCCTCTAGCCCCAGCTTCAGACTCTGCAGTCTTAGTCCAGAAGAGTTCTGTATACAAAACCTCTTCCCAGGCATGGGCTCAAATGAACAGAGAAAAACCTGAGAATTTAGGTTGGCAGCTACTAGATTTGAGTGGCATGAAAGCGACATGGTGCTGCTACAAATGGAAAAGTTTGCGTTGACGTTGAAGGACATCCTGTAGCTCCCTGGCGGAAGGGGGGGGGGAGTCATGGGTCAGTGGCGGGGCTGGGAGCAGCTGTATGGGCTCCAAGGAGGCAGAGCCTTCCTGCAGGAGCTGCTCCCTGAAAGCTCAGGCCACACCCCTCCACCACCACCACCACCACTGATTTCAGGGTCATTACCTGGCCTGGACTACTCCACCTCTGCATCTCAAGGTCACAGATACTGACCTTTGTTCACACTTCAGCACTCTTTGGCATTTAACATTTACGGGGCATTAGACTTGACACGTGTTTGAATTTCTTCACCGTTGCTGTTCAGTTAGAACCAGTACACCTTTTTTGACCAGGATCCGGAGGTTATGCTGACAATGACATTGGCGCCATTTCAACAACGGGGCACGGGGAGAGCATCCTGAAGGTGAATCTGGCCAGACTGACTCTCTTCCACGTAGAACAAGGTACATGGAACAAGTTCATACGGTCTGAAGACAAGTGAATGGAAGCGCTTTATAAATAGGCTGTAAAGTACCTGAAACCCTTTCTCATTTGCTCTCGATGTTCCTTTCAGGTTGTTAACGCTACTTTGACTTCTTCCCACCTTCTGTTAGGATCTGGAAAGAAGTGCACTTAGACTACTGTCCGTGTTGGGCATCTCCGGGCAGTAGAGAGACTTTGAGCCTGGGTGTGGGAGAGAAGGCAGCTCCGCTTAGGCTGAGGCTAGGCTCCGTGTCGGTGCAAAGAGGGCCTTTTATGGTGAAGACCCTTCTTTGAAGCATTCAAATAGAAATCATTCACCCAAAATCTTTTGTTAACTCACTTGGGTTTTTCATACTGCAACTGATTTTCCCATGAGATTCCTTTCATTACAATGCGTGTTGTTTCTCAACCTTTCCTCGTTTTCAGGAAAGACATTGGAAGAGGCGGCCGACATGTCGTTGGGTTATATGAAGTCAAAGCTGAAGGGTTTAGGCGGCGTCATCTTGGTCAGCAAAGCAGGAGACTGGGCGGTGAAGTGGACCTCCACCTCCATGCCCTGGGCGGCCGCCAAGGATGGCAAGCTGCACTCTGGAATCGATCTCGGCGACACCAGTGTCGCTGACCTGCCCTAGGGCCCCGAAGATTGTATTCTAGATGATAGCTTGGAGGGAAAGTCCAGTTTCCTGGTGTGGAGACTTGGCTTAATCAATTAAATCTAGAAATGGAAAATTCTGCAGTCTGTCACTCGTTTTGTCGCCTTGATCAATGAGTATCTGAGTATTTGGTTGAGGGGCAGATCTGGAAGTGCTGAGAGAAACGCCCCTATTACGGTCAAAGTAAGACCAGTGCAGATGACCAAATCCTGAGTCTTTCTTACGAATTGTCCCAAGTGTCTTAGGTTAGAAAGAAGAAACGACGTGATCTGAACAGGACAGCAGCCACATTGGAACAGGGAGTGCCATGTGGGATCAGGAGACCCGCAGCGGGGGCAGAAGCAGCAGGCTCGAAAGCAGGGGGTACTCAGGCCAACACCTCCCGGGGCTGTCTTGGTGGCAGAGTTCATGTTAAGTCAGAAAAATGTCAGGGAAAAGAACCCACGAGAGGAGAAGCCGATTTTTCTAAGAGGGTTCAGATCTCCTCTGACTTACTAATGTAGACCTATTTCCTGATCCTTTAAAAGTGGCCTCTGGTAACCCACAGCCCCCAGTCTGGAGGTGAAGGGTCTCAGGAGACTCTGCGGCGCCCCTGCAGCTCTCGTGGGCTCCCATGTGAGTCTGCTGGCCTAGCATTTCCAACCAGCCTCCACCTGCTGCAGGCCCTACTGGTGCTCAGGCTAAGGAAGGGGCTCATGAGCTCTCCGCCGAGCCCATGGGGATGCCCCGTGAGCTGCTGTGTTCTCACGCCATCTGGGGCTGCGGGGCCCCCGCGACTGCAGGGGCCGTGTGTACCGCAGGGTCAGCATGGCGGAAAAATTGATTTCCTTGGCGGAAACTGTTCTTCTCCATCTCTTTCTACACTGGAAATGGTATTTGTGCTGTGACCGTTTTTTAGTCTGTCAGGTCTTACCTTCTCTCTGGAAAGAAACTGCTTAACTTTAAATTCCATGTGTCACTAATAAAATATATTTTGAAAGAATAACAGCGTGGTTAGGAGTCACTGTTGACAAAGACCAGAGTGTCCACAAGCTCCCGTTGTTTCTGTCAGTTCAGACAGGCATACTAACTCAAGAGGGCTCTCAAAAGGAGGGGGTGAGGGGTGTCTGTCCTGCCCCGTGGAGTAGATTGGACAGTTTCTCAAAGGAATGGAGCTTTTTCTTGATGGGTTAAGGGAGAAACCAGACCACCGTTTGCAAGGATCAGCAGGGAGAATGGTCAGTGTTCTCGTGGTTTACCAGGCAGCCAGCCCCTTCCAGACCTTTGCCCATGACCTTCCCGGGCCAGCCGGCCGCTTGGAGCTACGGAGGAAGACGTGGCACTCGGGGGCCCAGCTGAGTCTGAATCCTGACTGTCCCCACTCCCCGCTTGACCCTGGGCAAGTTAACTTCCAGGAATGTTTCCATCTGTGAAATGGATTGCCATAAAGACTAAATGAGATTAAAGGAAAACTCCATGTTTATCTTCAGGATCCTCTGGACAGAGAGACAAGCTGTGGCCGGGCCCAGGAGGGAGTGAGTGTGTTTCTGTCCTTGAAAACCTCAAACTGGGGCGCCTGGGTGGCTCAGTCAGTTAAGCATCCAACTCGGGGTCATGAGCTCAAGCTGGACTCCACACTCAGCAGGGAGTCTGCTTGAGATTCTCTTTCTCCTGCTCCCTCTGCCCCTCTTCCCACGCTCGCCCACTCTCCCTCTTTCTCTGTCTCTGTCTCTCAATCTCTCTCTTTCCCTCTAAATTAAAAAAAAAAAAAGGAAAAAAGCTCAAAATGCAACCACTGCCCTGTAGAAACCAGTACTATGTCAGGGTTGTGTTTGTTTGCTAGGGCTGCCAACAACATGGGGTGCCAACACCACAGCCATGGGCTCCAACATCGGAAAGTTACATTCTCAACAGCTCTGGAGGCTGGGAGCCAAGGTGTCAGCAGGCTCGGTGTCTCCTGAGGCCTCTCCTTGGCTGGCAGATGGCCGCCTTCTCACCGTGTCCTCACGTGGTCTTGATACAACGCCCCTCTTCCGACGGGGACACCGCTCGGATTGGGTGAGGGCTCGCCCGAACAGCCCCATCACCTCGACCACCTCCTCCAAGGCCCTGTCTCCTAACACAGTCATACGCTGAAGCCGTGGGGGTTAGGACTCCCACATACCAAGTTTGAAAAGGAGGCAAAGCAGAATCACGTGAGAGGTTGGGAAAGGGGTCACTGAAGAAGACACCCATCACTAGGGGGATAGAGGGGGCAGAGGCAGGAGGAAGAACAGCCAAAGCATCTCATTTTGTGCCGAGCAGGTCCACCATCCAAGAGGAAAGCAACTCCAGGGGTCAAAGACTCCTGGAGGCTCTGGGGGCCTCTGACCTCTTCGGCCGGGCAGCATGGATGGTTGCCCTCGGACCCTGGTTCAATGAAAAGTCTCCTCCACTAGCCCGGGAATTCCCTCATCAGAGACGGGGTGTATGGCTCTGTTTTGTCCCGCCCGTTCTCCAGAGCCAGGTGCTCTGTGAAAGAGGAGACTCTTTTCACCATGTCCGCCCCACAAGAGGGCAGCAAACTATAAAAGGTGCAGCGTTGCCTGGGACCCACAAGGGAGACTGACCTCTCTTTGCATCAGAATAATCTACTCAGAAAATTGGGGACCAGAAGAGGGGTTTTGGTCCCCTCCGACCTTCCTTTTCATCTAAACACTACGGTTTATTTTAGAGCAAAATTGTCCCCAAAACAGTGCTAGCAAATGCCCCCAAAGGACCCATCAAAATCAACCATGTCTCGGACTCTTAAACCACATCTCTGACTCTTGAAACAACAGAAACCCATTCCACACCTGACGCCAGACGCCAGGGACCCCAGGATGAGCACGCCGACACAGCCCCAGCCTCTGCCCTCGGCTGCTCCTTCCAGCCAGGAAGACACACTCTATTTGGGCGAAACTTGCCAAAATGGTGAAATGAGGAGGAGCACAAGAGGTACCCGGAGCCAGGAGTCGGCGTCCGCCCCAGCAGATGCCACGCTCAGCAGTGGGCTTCAATGGGCCTTAACCTCATAGCTATGACACAATAAATTTTTTTTCAAATAATGTCCTTCCTGGGCCTGTTCCTTTCTGGCATGAGAGATTACAAACTCTGAGTGCAAAGGAAGGTAGAATGGGGTGTGTGCTTTGGTCCTTGTCCGGGTCCCTCTCCTCAGAAGTGGGTGGTGTTCCGGGAAGCTGGCAGGGGACACGGTCCTTCAGCCGCACACCCACCCTGTGGTCCTCGGGGGAGCCTTCATCTCAGCATAGACCAGCACTGCTTTCAGACTTCACAGCAACCAGGGAGTAAGAAGGTGCCCCCAAAAGCTTGTCCAGCTCAGAGAAACCCAGGTGTCTTCTTCCTTCCCCCTGTGTGGACCCCAAGGGAATGGGGGCGGGGCTGAAGAACTGAGGCGAAGCGGGCCCGGAAAAAGGGGTTGGGAGGTCTGGGTCTGGACCACAGGTAGGCTTGGGGCCGGGAGTGGGTGTGGGAGCCCGGAGTGATCCCATCCAGGGTGCAGGCACCATTCAGTGGGCAAGTGCCTTTCCCCTGTTCCCTACCCCACTTCCATCCACCCCAAAACTGAGCCACAGCCCTACCTAGCTTGTCTCCTGCAGGGAGTTAAAGACGGGGCGGGGGGTGGGGGGGATACTCCCACAGGGAGCCCTTTTGAAAGATGAAAAAAGGCCCAGAGAAACTGGAGTTTCCTCAGGTTAAACTGAGGTTTATCTCAGCCTCTCTGTCCCCTGCACCGTCCCCAGGATCTCTCTCAGAGCTCCCAGCACTTTCCAAGACCCGCACAGGGCATAGGGGCGGTCCCAAGAGCCTACACGTGAAGAGCAGGAAAAAACACCACGTTTTAACAACTTTATCCTTCAAACTCTGCCTTTTTTCCCAACCCACTATTAAAGCGAAGTTGGGGTGCCCCTGGGTGGCTCAGTCGTTAATCATCCACCTTCAGCTCAGGTCATGATCCCAGGGTTGTGGGATCAAGCCCCGCATCGGGCTCCCTGCTCAGCAGGAAGCCCACTTCTCCCTCTCCCACTCCTCCTGCTTGTGTTCCCTCTCTCGCTGTGTCTCTCTTTCTGTCAAATAAAATCTTTTTTAAAAAATAAAGTGAACTTGGATTTTTCGGACAGTAACCAAGAAGGCGCAGGCATGGATGGGGCGGACAGAGGAAAGACAACTGGGATTCTCTTGATCTTTTTCCTTTTCCTTTTTTTTTTCTTTTTCCAATCACTGATCATCTCAGAGTTAATTATTTTTTCCTCTGCAAATATCAGCACCTTCTGGATTCTGTGCAGAAGCTGGGTGGGGTTTTGGCTCCAAACTATAGGTAGCAGAAAAGCAGAAAAGAGGTCGGTTCTTCCCAATCTCTGAGGTGGGACTGAGGGTCTGCACCCAATGCTCTGGTTCAAGCAGCCCCTGGACTGTTCCCCTCCAGGGTAGCAATTTTTCAGTCAATGTTTTTAAGTTAAAAATAACCTTGTAATTAAGTAAAAAGGACTATATGTGCATTGTAGAAGTTGGAAGAAATAGCAATTCTCGAATAGGTTACAGGAAAACATAGATCTGCAAAAACAAGAAAAAAAAACAGGTACATTTCTTATCACCCAGTGACTACTGCTATGAACACCTATTGTATATTCGTGAGTCTGTTTTCCAAAATGAAGTCATACCATCCATGCTTTTTTAAACCTTTTTTCAGTTAACAATCCACCTTTCCATGTCAATAAGCTTTCACTTTATGTAATAGTCAATATCCGAATGTCTGCAGTTTTTACAAAAAAAAAAAAATCCCTGACAACAGGGGTGTCCGAGTCCCGGGGCCAGTCTGGGTAAGTGACGCTGCCCCACACCGCTCCTCCCCCCCACCCGGCTCCCATGACTTGGCGAGGCACTCAGGACCTGGGGCCAGGCAGCGTCACACCTCCGCAGGAGGCACAACCTCAGGTGAGCATTTGGCTGGAACGCGTGGCCGGGATGCTGGGGGCCAGGTCAGCTGCTCCGAACACAAACGTGGCCGACCTTCTGCGGCAGAAGCCTCCAGAGCCGGACTGTGGGAACAGGACCGGGCTCCAGGTTTTGGAAAGGGAAATGTGGGTTGTGCCAAGAGTGCAAGGCCCCACCCAGAAGTTTGGCAAAGAGTCGCTTGGCGTCAGAAGAGCAGGTGGGGATCGCGGTCCCCCTGTGCGGCCACCAGGAACAGTGGCCCCTTCCCAGGTCACTCTCCCTTCCAGGCTGTGCTC
Source organism: Ailurus styani (assembly GCA_002007465.1). Lineage (NCBI taxonomy): Eukaryota > Metazoa > Chordata > Mammalia > Carnivora > Ailuridae > Ailurus > Ailurus styani. Next base: position 1,873,939 of record LNAC01000014.1, read on the forward strand.
ATGTTCAGCCTTTCCCAAGAGTGGCCCTGCCCAGCAAAAGCCACCCCAAGTGCCTCTCGGGCATGTTCCCGAAGTATTTACCGACTCATTAACACAGGTGGACACCAGTCTCACCCCAAATCCGGGACTATTTACTGTGGAAGTGGAAGGAGAACAAAGGCTGGGGTTCTCTCGCCTTCGAGAACAATGTCCCACTGTCCGTCCAGCGCCAGATCCCTGGGGGGCTGAACTCCTGAACTCTCTCTCCCAACGTTCCGTTCAGACACCGAGTACTTAATCTTTTACAAAGTAAGAGAGGCCAAGGCGAGTTCTTCCCTTCCTCCCTTCCGTCTGCTCCCCTCCCTTCCCCTGGGCCTGCTCAACCCACAGCTCACTGCAGGCCCGCATGCTTCCCCGGTGACCTCACCCCGGATCTGGCCTTTCTGCCCGAGGCCTCCCCAATCTTCCTGGCCATCTCTGTTCATCTCATCTCTGGCTTTCGCACAGATATCACACCCTGGATGCCTCATGACTAAAAACCTCTGCTTCTTCCCTCAAGCCTCTTACCCTGTTCCCGTCTTGGTTGGAAATTCCAGCCTGCTTGTCAACTGCCTCCAAGCAGAAGTGGTCAGGACGCAGGGTGGGGCGCCCTGCAGAACAGAATCTCCCCGCACACACACCCAGCATTCCCAGACCCCGGTCCTCACCCCGAGGTGCTGCAGAAAGCAGGCAACCGGTCCCAGGCGGGGAGGGGGGTGCCACACGCCTGCCTTTACTTCCCCAGAGTGCCCTACCAGTGTTGTGGGCACCCGAATCGTCAGACTGGAAGACTTCCACCGTGGCCAGCTCTGCAGTGGCCTCCCCGGACCGCATTTTATTTGGGAGGAAATGTCCCAGCCCTGCTTCCTGTTTCTGATCACTGAGGCCCCATCGCCCTACCTCCGTGTCTCCAGCTGGGCCAGCCCCCCTTGACCAGGCTGTGCAGGGGGCTCAGACCAGGAAGGTGCCATCGTCTTGCTGATGGGGGCAGAGAGCTCCAGGCTCCTCTGTAACCCCCCTAGCAAGGCCGTCCTTCCTTCCTGGGGTCAGCCCCATGATGGGGTACAGTCTGGCCCATGTAGGACCTGCTTCAGGCCGCTTGGCTGCAAGCCTGGCCTCCCCGGGTTCTGAGAGTTCAAGCCCCGGGCCACACACAGCCCAGCTTCCAAGCGCATCTCAAAGTCAAGGCTTCCCCTGGGGGTTCCCTGGGTGGCAGCTGGGCCTGTGCTCACGTATGAAGACAGAAGAATGAGGAACCCCTCTCCTTGTTCCATGGACTTTGCACCCCCGAAGCCAGCCCATTAAGGCCCTTGCCCTCCTCCCAGGAGCCCCATCCCACCCACCCTCAAGGATTAGGTCACACAAGAGCCTCCCACGCTCCTCGGCGGGCTGTCTCAATCCTAACCCCCGGGGCGTGCTGCCAAGGCCCCACGAGGCCTACTCCTCCCGGCTGCAGGCAGGCGGGGAGGCCCACTGCCCCTAGGATGGGAGAGGTCCCCTGGCCTCCGCACATCCTGCACATCCTACTCCTTCTCCCAAAATGCCTTTCCACCCTTAACAACATGTTTAAAGGGCGGATAATAGTAACCTCCCTCCAAGGGTCGTTGTCGATTACTTAATATGTGGAAATTCTTAGACATGTGCCTGGAGTATAGTAAGCTCTCAGGAAATGCTAGCTCTTACTCTCGTGTTCTTTTGCTCCCAAGCCACACCAGCTAGAGCAAATTCTTCCTTTTCTGAGCCCCTGCCGCTCTTCAGGGTCACCAGCCGGCACCTCCTAAAATGGGCTTCTGTTCCAAGGACCCAAAAGTTGGCTTTGACCATTCCGGACGAGGGGCCTGCACTAGGCCGGCAGACCCGTCTGTTCCTGTGTGGGGCGAGGTCCCTGGGCTGAGCCCCCCACCCCACCCCCCACGGCAAGGCCAACACAAAGGGGAACCCCCGTTTCATCTTTGACATGGTTTACCAAGCACTTGGACGTGGATTTCTGCTCTGGGGAGCAGGCAGAGCAGAAATAATTACTCCCGTGTCCCAGTGGGCCCCTCAATGCTCAGAGGCAATGGGAGCCTCACCGGGTCTCACAGCCAGTAAGTAGCACAGTCAGCCTTCAATACCGGCTGTCGGATTCGGAGCCCAGTGCTGGTGCCTCAGCACCAAGCTGGTCCACAACCAGTTAAGTGCATCTCCCTCCTCCTGACAAGCTGAGATACCAAAGGAATTAGAGGCAGCCGCCCCCCGATGACAAGCAGGCGCCCTCCCCCTGGTCTCTGGGCCAGCTCCCAGGAAAGAGGGAACAACTGATCTGTGGCCCCGAGGCCCGCCCCACCCCGTGAGCTCAGCTCCTGGCAGAAGGACCTCGCTGAGGAGAGCCTCTCACCAGAGCCCGGGCCAGACCGCAGGCTCAGAACAAGGAGTGGCCAAGGCCAACCGTGCTGCCACGAACCCCCTCGAACCCTAACAACCCAGCCAGCCAGGTGCTACTCTCGTTTTTCAGACAGGAAACCAAGGCTTGGAGAGATGAGACTTCCCCAGCCAGCAAGCGGGGCTGCCGAGGGCAGCTGGGTCACATGCAGCCTGTGCCTCGGCCCCACTCACAACCCCCTCCCCACCCACAGCCCGAGGCTGGGCCCACCGGGATGGCCCCGGGCCCCATTATGGGGCCCCCTGAGTCCAGCGTCCCCTTGCCGTTGGGGGAGAGGGATCACCTCCCAGCTTCGGTGAAGGCCCTGGTGGCAGAGGCTCCGGCAGGTCAGGAGCCTCCGGATGGGAGTGGGGCAGGGCTGAGGCGGGAGGGGACAGGAGTGGTGATTTCAACGAGGAGGGAACAGGCAGCCCCGGAGTCTAGGGCCCTCCTGCTCAGCAGCCCAGGACTCCCCCCTGGGGGCCATTCCGCTAGCCTCCTCTCCCACCTCAATGATAGGAGGGCCTGTGGGGCCCAGGGCAGAGCAGGCCTCAGGCCAAGCGAGGGTGTGAATGTGGGGTGGTATCCGTCTGAACAAGCCCAAGTTCGGGGGTCCAGTCAAGGGATCGTTCACATTCGTTCAACCAACATAATTGTGGAAAACAGCATGGACATTCCTCAAAAAATACAGGCTTTGGGGGCGCCTGGGTGGCTCGTCAGTTAAACAGCTGCCTTCAGCTCAGGTCATGATCCCAGAGTCCCGGGATCGAGCCCCGCATCGGGCTCCCCGCTCAGCGGAAAGCCTGCTTCTCCCTCTCCCCCTCCCCCAGCTTGTGCTCTCTCTCTTCTCTCTCTCTCTGTCAAACAAATAAATAAAATCTTAAAAAAAAAAAGTTCTCATCACTAGAAAAAACCTTATAACTCTGCGGTGACAGACGTTACCTAGACTTCTTGGAGAGATCATTTCACAATAGATACAAACATCGAATCATTACGTTGTACACCTGAATGTAATATCCTAGGTCAATTATACTTAAATCATCCACATATATAATAAAAGATGGAGAAACTTAGGGTGCCTCCTCTACCACCACCCCAGGAAAGAAGCTAAAAGAGCAGGTGCTTGGCGTGGGGTAGTAAGGGTCGGAATTAGCTTCAATCCCACCAGCAGCGCTGTTGAGACTCACAGTGTGCTGAGGTTTCAGGAACAGCCGGGAAGAGGCAGAGCCGCGAGATGAGGACAGTCCGTGAGGCCTGGGGTCCCTGCAGGCAGGTGACAGACACCAGCACGGCAAGCAGGGGGAGAGGCGGGTGGGGGGCGGGGTGTAGATGGAGTTGGGGTCAGCCTCCCTGCATGGAGACCTTGGGCAACTCTCTGAGCCTCAGCGTCCCCATCTTTTAAATGGGGACAGGATGAGCACCTTCCTGGTGAGAGAGAGAGAACTGAGCTCTTGCTGCCTGGAGAAGGGACCTATTCTCCCCGAAGGGGTGAGGGGAGACGGTGGGAGGTCGCCCTTCGCCTGGTCTTGAAGGGAAGGAGTGCAGTGAGCGGGGCTGTGGGCATAAGCCAAGAGATTCCAGCACGCGGAGATGGGGGAGACAGCTGAGTGCACTTCCGGACCTGGAGGGGTTACCGAGGCTGGGCCTCTGGGTGAGCCTGGGCTGCAAGGATTGTCACAGAAAACACTGAATATTTTCGTATTTAGTGTTTGTCGGACACTCCACGTGCTACGCACACCCTCCCCACCGGTGCTCACAGAACACCTGGAAAGGCTGAGTCCCATTCATCCAGCCAACAAATACTGAAAAAGCACCCAATGTGTGCTGGGCCGCAGAGAATCACTGCTGAGCTTGGAGCCTGGGTTCTAGGGGTGGTTAGATAAGACACAGACGCCCTGGAGCGCCTGGGTGGCTCAGTGGGTTAAGCCTCTGCCTTCAGCTCAGGTCATGATCTCAGAGTCCTGGGATCGAGCCCCGCTGAGCAGGAAGTCTGCTTCCCCCTTTCCCTCTGCCTGCTCTCTGCCTACTTGTGATCTCTCTCTCTGTGTCAAATAAATAAATAAAATCTTAAAAAAAAAAAAACGAAAGAAAGAAAGAAAGAAAAAAGAAACAGACGCCCACAGAGGGTGGTGACAGCTGGGCAGGAAAGAAAACTAGATGCGGGGACCCAGAGTGACCTGGGGGGGACGGGGGAGACAGGGTGATGGGGAAGGCCTATCTGCAGAGGAGCTGTGTGCGTTAACACCTCTGACAAGGATGGAGGGTGTGATCAAGAAATAATCTGGGTGGGGTATCCCGACCGAGGAAACGCAAGAGCAAAGGTCGAGCAGCCAGCAGTGCTCACGTACCCTGTGGGTCAGGAGGCCAGGGTGTGAGCAGGGGCTGAGTCACCGAGGGAGTGACACACGCCGGGACTGGAGGGACACGTGGGGACCGGTCACTCTGGGTCGTGTGGACCAGGCGAGATTTGGTATTTCATTCTAAGTGTTGTGAGAAGCCAAGGATGCTTTCCGCAGAGAAGTGACACGGTCTCTGATTGACGCTTTTAAAGGGTCACTCTGGCTGCTCTGGGGAGAACGGGAACAGGCCGCACGCAGCTGCCCCCGTGCCCAACCCGTCCCTCTCCAACTCCAGCCTCTGGGCCTGAAGGATGCGTGCTCTCTAGTTATCCTATTTCCTGGCATTCGGGTTCTGCCTGGAAAAGACCTACCAGTGACTTCAGAGGAAAGTCAGTTACAGCCCACGGTGCTGGGTTGTCAGCGTTTTTGCAGACCCCGAGGGTCCGTGAGATTCAGAGCATGAATGCATAGACCCGTGTTTGCCCATAGGAGCCTGGGTGCATTTACACCTGGAGCAATAAACCGCAGGGCCAAGCTCTGCCCTGCAGCTCAGCACAGCGGGGCACCCCCGCCCCACCCCCTGGCAGAGCATCCAAGGCCGGGGTTCAAGTCCCGTCTCTGCCCTGAACTTTTGCAACCTCTCACAACTCACAGTATCTCTCCCGTCCAGAGACCCCCGTCTCCAGAGCACGAAGGGTGGAGCAGATGTTCCCTGCGGCCCTTCCTGATCCCAGAGGCAAGAGCAAGCCAGAGGAATCTCTGAGGATCTCTGAGTCCGGGGCCTGGGCAGCCTGTGTTGGGCTGAGGAGGCAGCCAGGACCTCACCCGGGGGGCTCACCAGCAGGGCAGGGATGTGGCGGCCCTGAGCCCGCCCAGCTCCCCGAGGGCACACGCCAGCAGATTTCGTGGTGGAGAGGTTTGGAAACACTCACCTAGGTTATTTTTCTTCTTATTTTCCTTTCCTCTTTTCCTTTTCCCCTGACTCAGGCAGCCCCAGGAAGGGCTAAGACAGAGGAAGGCAGAGGAAGGGGGAGTCTTTCTCCTGGCTTTTGAAGTTCGAAAGCCTAGGCTTTCAGAGGAAAGGAAAGACCTCCAGGCACTCGTTTTGGGTAAAGAGCCAGGCTTCCAGAGCCCCCACCCAGAAAAGGATTGGGAAGGAAAGAGCAAGCATTACCCAGCGTTGGTGACCCCCGCTCAAACCAGACGCTGTGCCCCACTCCAGGTGCAGGCAGGAGAATTGAAAAACAACAGTAAAGGGGCGCCCGGGTGGCTCAGTCGGTTAAGAGTATGCCTTCGTTTCAGGTCATGATCCCGGGGTCCTGGGATCGAGCCCGGCATCGGGCTCCCAGCTCAGTGGGCAGCCTGCTTCCCCCTCTCCCTCTGCCGCCCCTCTCCTCCCCTTCCCTCCCTCCCCACCCCCCTCCTCGTGCTCAGGGCTCTCTCTCTCTCTCAAATAAATAAATAAAGTCTTTTTAAAAAATTAAAAAATAGGGCGCCTGGGTGGCTCAGTGGGTTAAAGCCTCTGCCTTCGGCTCAGGTCATGATCTCAGGGTCCTGGGATCGAGTCCCGCATCGGGCTCTCTGCTCCGCGGGGAGCCTGCTTCCTCCTCTCTCTCTGCTGCCTCTCTGCCTACTTGTGATCTCTCTCTGTCAGATAAATAAATAAAATCTTTAAAAAAATAAAAATTAAAATAAATAAATAGTAGGGATAGGGTGGATGGGTTATGGACATTGGGGAGGGTTTGTGCTTTGGTGAATGCTGTGAAAGATGTAAGCCTGATGATTCACAGACCTGTACCCCTTGGGCAAATAATAAAAATAAAATTAAATAAATAAATAAATAAATAAACAAATACAAGCAACAGTGAGACCACTACAAACCACAGCACTGGCGATGGGGGACACCCAGCTCCGGACGCCCTCACTAACACAAACCCTCCGGCATCTCAGTCCCTCGCAAGCCCCTGGAAGTTAGACACAACCCTGGGGAGGAGGGGTCTCCTCCCCATGACCGTGACTAAATTTCCATCCCCTGAACAGAGTGAAAGCTTAAGGCTGAAACTACATGTTATTTTAGTTACAGTATAAATATTATGTATTATGTATTATATGCAATATACATGTTATATACATCTATGAGACAAATATGCATTACATAATGTATGTTACATAAAATAAAGAAACATACTATAAACTAACTATTTTAGGTATAAAACAGATAGACGGGCGCCTGGGTGGCTCAGTCCGTTAAGCGTCTGCCTTCAGCTCAGGTCATGATCCCGGGGTCCTGGGACTGAACCCCTGTGTCCGGCTCCCTGCTCAGCGGGGAGCCCGCTTCTCCCTCTGCCTGCTGCTCCCCCTCCGTGTGCTGCCTCCCTCTCTCTCTCCCTGTCAAATAAAAAAATAAACTCTTCAAAAAGAAAATAAAAACAGAAAAAGACAATGATGATGGATAAATAAAGGGGAGCCCCACTGCACTGTGTGAACACGTGCACTTGAGAGCCCACCTTGCCCTGCTGGCAAGGTGGCAAGTGACATGGTGCCCGGAGGGGACAGCACAGGAGCTTGTCTGGGGGACAGAGAGCCAGCAGCCCAGCAGGCTCCTCTTGGGTGGGACACCCCTTGTCTCAGACCAAGAGCCAGAGGGAGCTCAAGGTGGCCTTCTCCCCAGCCCGCCGTCCCTGTGCATCTAGGACAGCTGCACCCCTGCAGGCCACCCCGCAGCTGCTGACCACGGCGGGTCCTGTACCCCAGGACGGCCGAGAGCAGGACCGTACCACCCACCCAGAGGGGACTGAGAGGTGACCTGCCACGTCTGTGGGTGGGAACAGGCCCAGGGCAGGGAAGGTGAGAGAGGCAGACACAAAAGGTAGGATCTGGGTGACTCACCAGTGAACAAAGAACCTGCAGAATTAAGCAAGCTGGGAGGGAGAAGGGCAAGAAGTGAATCGTATCGTGTGTTATGTCAACCCGCCCCCCGCAGCCCGCTGCCCAAATCCCCAGAGTTGGCCTGTAAAGTGGAGCGGAACCAGTTTCCACCCGCAGAACAGGGATTTCCATCACCCTGATTGTCCCCACCCTCAGGAGAGCTTGTCCCAGAGCAAAGAACCAGCTGGCTCTGCCGGGCTCCACGGGGACCAGCCCCAGCTCCCAGGCCTTCTCCACCCTCTCACCCTCCAAGTTTCAGCTCATCGGCCGGCCTGGCTGGGAAGCCAAGAAAGTGCTCCGATCCTCTAGAGGTCACCGCCTGACTCACCCCCACCCCTCCCTGAAACTCTCAGGTTCGGCCTCCAGAAACAGCGAACACCGAACACCGGGCCACTTCCCGCCTGGATCCGACTCCCAGCTGGGGGGGCAATGGGTACCAGAGGATGCTCGCAGCAGCCCCAGCCGCATCTCTGCTGGCTCCTGCCCTGGTCTGGGGCTGAGGGACAACTTGCTCTGGGAAAATGACCAAGATCCCCGTGGGAAATCAGAGCAGTTGCCACGGACACGCCTCCTCCTGCTCCCACCTTCCCAGCCCCTCCCCTGCAGCTGGAACAGACAGACTTCAGCCTGGGGAACGGGCACCACCAGACAGCTGCAGCAGGTCTGAATCCAGGCGTCTCTCCTACAGGGCAAGTCCCGGGAGCAGGAGGTACCGTGTGTGGCTTGTAATGGCAGGAAACCTGGGGAAAATACAAACGTCCATCCATAAGGTACTGATAACTCAGATTACATGACATCCTACAAAGAGATATTCTAGAATTTGAAAAAAAAATCAAGTACATCTATAGGTGCCAAAGTTTCAAAAGATATCCAAGACATCATATGAAGTGGAAAAGGCACGATCCAGAGCTGTATGTATAGAATGATATCGTTATGTGCAGGTTATTCTATATTTGACACTCACCCCACCCGTCCATTCTCTACCTTTCTCTGATCTACTCTGTGCCCCCAGGAAGCTGACCTCTACGGACCACAAAAGTGGGTCTCCCTCACTGACTGAATGTCGGTTGGTTAGGCCAATGGAACATTCTAGCTATAGATCAGAAGATGGGACCAGAGACAAACGGGGGCATTTCTTCTCTCTGATCCCTCTCTTCCTGTTGTGATGGTGGCTTGTGCTCTGCTAGGCCCACAGCTGCAAATATTGGGAGAGTGCGACATGAGGCCCTCCTAGCTGATGTTCCCATCCCACATCATATCAAACGTTAAAATATACACACTTCTTACACTATGCATAATTTTGGCTATAAACTTTTGAACAGGCTTGTATAAATTTAATAATTCTGATTCTGAGAATACATTATGCATTTTGTTCATACAATTGAAACGTTATTGCTTCTTACAGAAAGCTAAGTCATAGTTGAACCAAGTCACAATAAAGTAGGTGAAATGATGTTACCTAGATAAATATTCATTACCTACAATTTTGAGGATTTCTTTTCCTATTCTGGATCCCGTAGATACATGATCATTGGGATGGGGGGGGCATTCTAAAAAATTCACAGGTCCTGTGCATCACAGCTGGCAGCCAAAATGGCTGGACTGTCCAGAAGTTGCCAGACCCTCCTGAGTCAATGCAAGAATCAGCCCGAGGAGACACCAAGGTGGAAGAGAATAATCCAAACCCACAGGGGAAGATCTGCTCTGCTCAGGGGCTGCTTCCAGAGCAAGCACGGAGCCAGAAGCCCAGGGTAGAAAGAGGCAGAATTCTGCAGCTTGCCCAGTGAGCTGACCCCATGAGCTGATCTCATGAACCTGTGGCCTGACCAGTCCCCCTTCAGCAACCCAGCTAGATAGACAGGATCAGAATGGCCCACCCATGCCTCCACCCAGTTTTCTGGGCCACGCTGGGACTTGCAGCAAGCTGGATAACCGCACAGGCTGGCCCCCAGCTTCCTGCTCATTAGGATACACCGAGCACTGAGCCCAGGGGCTGAACATCTGGCCCAGTCAATACCTCTGGCCCTATGGGATGGGGGCTGCTGCTGGTCCAAGCCCTCCCACCCACCATGGCTACCTGACCCTGAAGTGGAGCCCACAGAGGCTCCCCAAGGGGCAGTGACCATGACTCACCAACCTGGCACACGTGCACACACTCACACCTGAATGCTCAAGGGAAAGACCAGCAGGCCTAGGGCCTTACAGGCCAAGTCCTCAAAGGAGACTTCCGGATCGCCCAGCACCCTCAGCCTCTGGCTGAGGCTCCTTCTCCTGCTCCTCTCCTGGGCCAGAACCAGGCATACCCTCCAAGACAGATTTCCTGGTCGCTCCCCCAGCCCTGCCCCTGCAGCTCTAGCAATCCGGGGTCAGGGCTCACACAGACCCGGGCACGGCCTCCACAGGGTAGAGTTCCGGTTGGGGGCGGGGTGGGGGGTGCTGGCAGGAACCATGCAAATTCACTGCCATACCTACAGTGCCAACAACCAAGTGGCTCGTCTTTCCTCAGACAGTTTATCTTTGCACAGTGACCGGGTCACTGCCCAGTGTAGCCGGAAACAGGGGCTCCCAGCCCTGTCCCTGTGCTAAGGCAGGCTTAAAGGTTCTGGCCTGGAGCTCACAGTGTGTGGGGTTTCGGGATTTGAGGAGCAGGTGTTAGAGTCTAAGAAACTCCCCCAGCCTCATACCTGGAAGGCCAGTGCCCCAGGAGCAGCAGGACCGACCTACTAGGGGCAGCATTGGGAGGCTTTCAGGCTGCCCCTGGCGGTCCAGCACATGACTACACACCTGATACTGAGCCCAAAAGATGGGCTGGCCTCAAGAGACCAGATCACTGGATCATGGAGTCAGACCCAGAAGGAAGGGGGTATTTACATCATGGGGGTTTTGTTTTCTTTTCTTTTAATAATAAACAGCTTCTTATTTTCAGCTTTCAGTGGGGGTTTTTTTTAACCACTTAGACAAGTAGCCCCTCAAACAAACCTATCATGAATCAGTGATATTCCCAAAGTGGAGGGAAATAATCAGACTAAAGCCTCAGGACCCCACTCTGATGCCCAGAGCTGATGGCCCCGGAGGGAGTTGAACAAGGAAGAGAAGGACCTGGGTGGTTGATTGACAGATCTGGAAGGACCCTCAGAGAACAGCAAGGGGGGGCACCCTCAGAGTTGTGTCCAAGCCCATACACTTGGTGGTGGACATGGGGCTGGGTCAAGATGACCCCAGGGAGGGTGAGGCATCAAAGACATGTCTCCAGGTTATGGAACCAATTAGTTAGTGAGGTCATTTTCTGAGATATGGAATCCTGGGGAAAGATCTACCAAACTTAGGAGCAAAGATCATGAGTTTGACTTTGTACAAAGTGAGTTTGAAGGCCTTTGAAAAATTTAGATGAGGATGTCTAGCGGGCATTGGATGGTCAGGGCTGCAGTTCTAAGAATGCGGAGGTGGAGATAAAAACTAGGGAGTTGTCTTAACATAGGAAATAACTGAAACTATGAGCAGGGTTGTGGTGCCCAGGGAGAGAGTTACAGAGGAACGGGGGGAGGGGAAGGAAGAAGGAACATGGAGGAACAGAGGAGCCAGAAAAGAAGCCTCCAGAGAGAGATGGTGGGAACAGGAACAGGACATGCACAGTTCCCCCACTCCCCCCAGAAACAAACCGTGGAGGATAGCACAGATGGCCTTCAATGGCACAGACATCTTTCACAAAGGCGGCGCTTTCAAGATGCTTGACTCGATGAGCTATCTTGATGACACTCATCAGGCCATTCTCTGTCCCCAAGCAGTCATGCCATGTGTCCAGGAAGCCCTCCCTGGTTTGGGGGAGAACACATGGAGAGACCCTCCCTCTACAAGTCTACAACTCAGGGGATGTGAAGATACTCCTGGGCATTCCAAGCCTCTTTACATGGCTTAGGTACAGGTGGACCTCAGAGCTCCTCTTTCATCATGGAAGTTCACCTATCACCTCCTGCCCCAGGATCAGGTCAGGAACATGGGTGTCAGCTAAGCCATCACTAAGCCATTGCAGCTCAGCATGTCATGGACACAGCACGGGAGCTGGAACAAAATCTCATCCTACTGGCCTAGGCTGAGCACGGAAGCGGATCCTCCCTGCCCTGGTCACGCATGCATAGACTTGGACAAGGGCACTCCGAATTGAAAGGCCTTCCTCTTGAAGCTTCCCAGCAGAGACAGGCAAATACGGTAGTCGACAAGGTTCATTCACAGAGCGCGCCCTCCACGCCAGCACCACTTACGTGCAACAGATAATAGTATCAGGCTCACTGTACAGACATGGAACTCAAAGCAGAGAGGGGTTACCTACTTGACCCAAGATAATACAGCTAGCAAGCCATGGCTCTGGGGTTCAACTCAGTCCAATTCTAAAACCTGTTCTGCACATTTTAATTTTATTATTTATTATATTTTATTATTATCTATCCTCTTTATTACTTTTTTAAATTGTGGTAAAATGCATGTAACAAATTTATCTTAATCACTTTGCGATGCTAAGTTCAGTGGTAGCAAGACATTCACACTGTTGTGCAACCATCCCCCACCGACCACCTGCAGAACATTCTCACCACCCCAAGCTGAGACTGTCCCATTAAACAAAGATAACTGCCCATTCTTCTCCTGCTGCAGTCTCTGTCAAGCCTATTTGATTCTCTGTCTTTACGAACCTGACACCTCTAAGGACTTCACGTAAGTGGGGTCATACCGCATTTGTCTTTCTGTGACTGGCTTGTCACTTAGCATAATGTCCCTAGGGTTCATCCATGCTGTAGCAGGTGTCAGACCTGTTTTCTCTTTAAAAATTTGTTTTGAAATGTTCATCATCATGAGCCATCAGGGAAATTCTAATCAAAACCACATTGAGATATCACCTTACACCAGGTAGAAAGGCCAAAATTAGGACAAGAAACAACAAGTGTTGGACAGGATGTGGAGAAAGGGGAACCCTCTTACACTGTTGCTGGGAATGCAAGTTGGTGCAGCCACTTTGGAAAACACTGTGGAGGTTCCTCAAAAAATTAAACATAGAACTACCCTCTGACCCTGCATTTGCACTACTGGGTATTTACCCCAAAGATACAGATGTAGTGAAAAGAAGGGCCATATATACCCCCAATGTTCATAGCAGCAATGTCCACAATTGCCAAACTGTGGAAAGAGCCGAGATGCCCTTCAACAGACAAATGGATAAAGAAGATGTGGTCCATATATACAATGGAATATTACTCAGCCATCAGAAAGGATGAATACCCAACTTTTGTATCAACATGGACGGGTCTGGAGGAGATTATGCTGAGTGAAATAAGTCAATCAGAGAAAGTCAATTATCGTATGGTTTCACTTACTTGTGGAACATAAGGAATAACATGGAGGACATTAGGAGAAGGAAAGGAAAAGTGAATTGGGGTAAATCGGAGGGGGAGATGAAGTATGAGAGACTGTGGACTCTGAGAAACAGACTGAGGGTTTTGGAGGGAAGGGGGTGAGGGGATGAGTGAGCCTGGTGGTGGGAATTAAGGAGGGCACATATTGCATGGAGCACTGGGTGTGGTGCATAAACAATGAATCTTGGAACACTGAAAAAAATAAAATAAAATAAAGATGTTAAAAAAATTTTTTGTTTTTGAGGGGCACCTGGGTGGCTCAGTCATTTAAGCCTCTATTCTAGGTTTCAGCTCAGGTCATGATCTCAAGGTGGTGAGACTGAGCCTTGCAACAGGCTCCGTGATCAGTGAGGAGTTTGCTTCAGATTCTCTCTCTCTGTTCCCTTCTGTCCTCCCCGGATTATGCTCTCTCTCTCTCTCTCTCTCTCTCTCTCTCTCTCTCTCTCTCTCTCTCTCAAATATATANATAAATAAATAATTATAATATTTTTTTAAAAAATTTTTTTATGAAATCTTGCCATTTGCAATAACGTGGATGGAACTAGAGGATATTATGCTAAGCGAAATCAGTCAGAGAAAGACAATTATCATATGATCTCACTGATATGAGGAATTTGAGAAACAAGGCAGAAGAGGATCATGGGGGAGGAAGGGAAACATGAAACAAGATGAAACCAGAAAGGAAGACAAACCATAAGAGACTCTTAATCTCAGGAAACAAACTGAGGGTTGCTGGAGGGGAGCGGGGGGAGGAATGGGGTGACTGGGTGATGGACATGGGGGAGGGTATGTGTTTTGATGAGCACTGTGAACTGTGTAAGACTGATGAATCACAGGCCTGTACCCCTGAAACAAACAATACATTATATGTTAATTTTAAAAAATTTGTTTTGAGGAGCCCCTGGGTGGCTCAGTCTCTTAAGCATCCACTTCTTCATTTTGGCTCCAGTCCTCATCTCAGGGTCATGAGTTCGAGCCCTGTGCTGGGCTCTGCACTAGGTGCGGAGCCTACTAAAAAACAATGTGTTTTGAATCAATAGCATATTTACACAATTCCAAATTCCAAGGGCACCAAAATGTTGAAAGTGAAAACCTTCCTTTCTCAGTCTCCCTCCTGCGTGATTCTTCCTTCTGGAAACAGCCAGTACCACCATTGGGAGACAGCTTCTACACGTACACAAGCAGTTACCTACGTGGATTCTTTTTTGCTCTTTTTCTTTTTTTTTTTAAGATTTTATTTATTTATATGACAGAGAGAGAGAGAGATCACAAGTAGGCAGAGAGAGAGGAGGAAGCAGGCTCCCCGCCGAGCAGAGAGCCCAATGTGGGCCTCGATCCCAGGACCCTGAGATCACGACCTGAGCCGAAGGCAGAGGCTTTAACCCACTGAGCCACCCAGGGGCCCCCTTTTTTGCTCTTTTTCACTCCGGTATTTTTGTACTCTGCTCTGCCCTGTTTCTCTCCCCTCTGCAGTCTGCCATGGAGTCTTTCCACCGTCCGTTCAGAGGTTCCTCCTCTCCTGACCTTTCAGTTACACTGTCTGGACACACAGCGGCTTCCTCAGCAAGTCCTCGTGGCTGCTCGTTAGGAACTTGTGGTCTTATGAGCGTGTTTAGGCACCTCTGAGCCTCATCGTGGCCTCCAGAGATCACAGGACAAGCAGGGCTCCTGCGTTGCTTCACACCATGGTTCCCTGTTCAGCAACCGTGACATGAAAGAGTCAAGTGAATGGGCGCCTGGGTGGCTCAGTGGGTTAAAGCCGCTGCCTTCGGCTCAGGTCATGATCCCAGGGTCCTGGGATCAAGGCCCACATCGGGCTCTCTGCTCAGCAGGGAGCCTGCTTCCTCCTCTCTCCTCTCTCTCTGCCTGCCTCTCTGCCTACTTGTAATCTCTCTCTGTGTCAAATGAATAAATAAAATCTTTAAAAAAATAAAATAAAATAAAATAAAATAAAAAAGAAAGAGTCAAGTGAAGAATCACGCCGTTAAAACACTACGTAGGGAGCCCATAATGGAGGGGTACAGAAATGAGAGATCGACCATGGGAACTGCAGGTCGAGAAGGTTCCACTCTGTCCCCTTCCCCAGCCCTCTTCCACCTGGCGTCTTCTCTCTGTCAGGAAATAGCACCCCATACGTCCAGATGCCCCACCAGAAACCGGCCCCACTCATCCTGTCGCCTCCCTCTGCCTCACCCGCCCTGTTCTAGCCACCACGGAGCCTGTCCGGGTGTCTCTCCAACCCTCACCCCACTGCCATCAGCTGCTCCAAAGCCCACGTCCCTTCTGCCGAGCGGCTCTGTCACCCCTCCCGCCCCGCCTCCCCCTGCAGAGTAGTCAGGGGCAGCCCATCAAAAGGGAAACCAGACCCCATCTCTCCAGATTAAAACCTTCCAGACTGCGCACCCATGTTCCCAGGAACATTACTCGCAGTAGCTAGAAGCGGACACAACCCAAGTGTCTGACAAATGGGTAAGCAAAATGTGGTCTGCACATACAATGGAACATTATTTGGCCTTAAAAGGAAAAGAAATTCTGCAATACATCCCTTGGATGAACCTTGAGGACAGCACGCTAAGTGAAATGAGCCAGTCGGAAAGACGAAGGCTGCGGGGCTGCACAGAGGAGGCACTTAGTAATCAAAGCCGTAGAGCCAGACAATAGAATGGGGGCTGCTGGGGGCTGGGGACAGAGGAGGAGTTAGTGTCTAATGGGGACATTTTCAGTTTTGTAAGACAAAAAGAGCCAGGGGGAGGGACGTTGGGGATGGCTGCACAAAGTGAATGGATTTAACACACTCAACTGTACACGTGAAAGTGGTAAAGATGGGGAACTTTGTGTTACATGTACATTAACACATTTTTTTAAAGCATTAAAAAAAAAAAAAGAAACCTCTTGCAGAGCTTCCCAGGACTGTGAGCATAGAGACCTGACTTAGCAGGAAGCCGTGCGAGAGCTGGGTCCCCCCTTCCCACTGCAGACACAACGGGCCCCCTGTACTCCCCGGGCACACCCCAAAGTGAGGGACATCTGGCAGCTCTCTGCTGACCACACTCCTCACAGCCAGGTGACAAGCTCTTCTGGAGGGGCTCTAGCCAACCCTTCTCTGTATTTACCCCAATCTCGAACACTTAGCACCATGCTTGGCACACAGCAGGTGCTCAGAATGAATGATTGAGCATTTGATTAAATCTTGAAGTGGAAACAGGATTTGGAGAAGGAGACAAGGCAGGAGACATGTATTCTGGGCAGGAGGCATCCTTTGTGCAAAAGTAGAAAGGCATGAAGAAACATGGGGGATGTTCCTGAATCCACAAACACAAAGAGAGGGTTAAATCACTATGCGGGGATGTGGGGGAATGAGGCTCAAATGATAAGCGAAGGCCAGTGGACAAGGGCCTTGTAGGTCACACTTGAATTTTACCCTGTCAGCAAAAGGATGCTTTCGAAGAGTTCCAAGAAGGAGAATCGACGTGATCAGCTGGGTCTAGAAAGATCATCCTGCGGGCTTTCCTGAGGACGGCCAAGGGGGGCAAGCAAGGGACGGGAGGCCGTCCAGGAGTTGGCTTTGAGCAGGCGGCCTGCGTCCTGAGCAGGGCAGTGGGAGGTAAGAAGGGGCTACAGCTGAAGCCTGGAACAGCCAACAGGGAAGCACGGTCAGTGAGGAATAAACGCCTAAAGAACAAGGGTGGTGGGTCAGGAGGAAATCAGGAAAGAGCAGGGCCATGGGAGCTCGGGAGAGAGCACAGTTCAAGAGGGAAAAAGCCAAGAGGGTCAGGGCCGTTAGGAGGTCAAAGCAAGATAAGGCCTGAAGTGCCCATGGATTTGGCCATCAGGAGGGCAGGACTCAAGAGCAGCTTTGGGTGGGAACAGACCCAGCCCTGGCCAGTGCATTCTCCAGTCTGATCTGAGGCTTGGCTTTCTCATGGGCTTTCTGGAGAAAGCCTTTATCTGTCAACATGCCCCAGTCCAGGGTCTCCCCTGAGTCTGACCATGGAGATGCTCTGGTTCACGCGACCCTCTGGCCACCTTCTTTGGAAAGGAGACGGGAGGAGTTGAGTGGGGCATCGGGAGTCCCAAGCCCTCGTCCTGTGACGCCATGTGTGAGGGGCCTTGGGCCTCAGTTTCTCCTGGGGTCATGAGTCCCGGTGGAGTCTGCAATTGCCTCTGTTGATCTGGACTGCCCTGGTACTCAGGTTCAGTGAGAGTGCCATGGGTGGCCAGGTCCCCACACCCTCTAACTTGAGTCCCCTTGTGGCCACCACGTGAGACTCTGGATTTCCCCATCCAAGTGCCCCATTGTGTGAACTCAGTTCCAATGAGGAAAGAAACCAGGTTGAGAAGAGAGGATATTTACTTTTCCCACCAAGCTGATACCCAGGTAAATAGTGTGGTCCCATCAGTGGAGCCCAGGCCCTGCCCTCCTCCCTCCTTCCTGGTACAGCCTAGAACATTTAAGAAGGCACCCCAATGGGCATGTCTCACACAAGACCCCCCTGATCCAGAGACAGGCCAGCACATCACTCGCCAGCCTCTTGCCCACCATGAAGCTCGCTGTCATCCTCTCCCTGGCCTCCCTGGCTCTCTGCTGCAGCCTCGGTGAGTTCCCAAAGCCCCTCTCCCCCAAGCCAGGCTCAGGAACCCTTCCTGCTCCCCAGTTCTGCTCAGGATGGGGGGCTGCTGTTTAGCTGGAATGCTAGGAGTTGGCTTTGACCCCCAGCCAGGAAGCCGGGTCTGTGAACAGGCCCATCTTGGGAACTTGGGGAGCACCCTGAGTCCGTGAGGAAACCTGGAAGGGACCCCGTCTTCCATGGTGAACAAGCTCAGAATTGCAGTGTGGGAACCGACTGGAAACAGGGATGGAAGAGATCCCTTAATAGATGTGTGTGTTCAATGACCAACAGAATAGAAACAATGGCTCCTCAGAGCCCAGGCTTGGAGAGACCCCAAGATGCCCAAAGACCTTGGTACAGTGCTGCCATCAGGTTTGGGGTCTCCACACCACTCTGGCAGCCAAAGGAGCTAGAAGTTGCTGCAGAGCCTCATGTCTCCAAAACAAATCCAAGCTAAGGCAAGGTCTCCCATTCTGGGCAGAGAAGAATATTCTAGAAAGGGATCTTCCCTTTGGGAAACTGCCAACCCAGAATGGAGTTTTCTAAACATTTTTGTCCTCTGCCAAAAGGATTAGGAGTCTCTGAATAGCTGCAGCTGTCACTAAGAGAAAGGAATGAGCAGTGGGGGGAGAGGAAGCAAGAGAGGGAGAGAAGGAGGGAGGGAAGGAGAGAGGGAGGAAGGAAGGGGGATCCCACCTCTCTCCGAGCCCCCTGATCTTTTGGGAATTAAGTTACCTGGTTTTTACTCTGTATCAGCTTCTTCTACTCCTTTTAATAAGCAAACAAAAAGTTTTTAGCAAACTTCAGTTAGTTCACTTTGAAAGTTTCATGACACCCATGGCGACAAGCGTACGACCCTGAGGAGTCGTACAAGGGAGTCGGAAAACCAAAACCAAGAGGTTACAACTATTATGTAGAGATATTTGTCTTTAAAGGGAAATAATGTCATTTTGGACTGACACGTACAGTTGATATGAACTGAACAGAACAGGGGTTGGGAGTGCTGACTGCCCCCCCACACAGTCAAAAATCTGCCTGGAACTTTTGACTCTGAACTCCGCGCAGCCTGCTGTAGACCAGAAGCCCTACCGATAATATAAACCTATGATTAACACACGTTCTAGACATCGTGTGTATTATATACTGTGTTCTGACAATCATACCCAACTTTTTCTGAATTCTTTCACTTCTTCTAGGCTACTCAGTTCATCTGTGAGTCTTTTCAAATCATCGCAGATCTCAAAAAAAAAAAATTCCAATGCATTTCTTGAAAAAAATTCACATGTAAGGAGC
Source organism: Ailurus styani (assembly GCA_002007465.1). Classification (NCBI taxonomy): domain Eukaryota; kingdom Metazoa; phylum Chordata; class Mammalia; order Carnivora; family Ailuridae; genus Ailurus; species Ailurus styani. The sequence continues at coordinate 1,892,930 of LNAC01000014.1, forward strand.
CCCACACAGTTCAGTCCCATGCTGTTCAAAGGTCAATTGTATGTTAATTAGATCTCAGTGCTGGGCACAGAGAGGGTGGCTGAGCAAGACAGAGGTGAAATATGGTAAGGCGTGGATCTGGGACGCATTTGATATTTGTGTGTGCAACACATCATAATATATATCCCCCATTTATTTGGCACTGACAACATGCCAATCTCTGTCTGAACCCCTTTACATCCTTACAATAACCCTATGAAATAGGGATATTATTCCCATTTTACAGATGAGAAATGGAGCCACACACAGAGAAAGTAACTTGCCAGATGACATAGTAAGTTGCAAAACAGAGCTCTAAGTTCTGCAGGGGGTTTGACTTGGGGCGGCCACGTTGGGGATCCCTGGAGTCCAGATAAGGAAGCCAAACTTGGGCACAAGGCAAAGAATTCAAGGATGGGGACTGACACTCAGGGTGTAGGAAGCCATGACTCTCCCCCGTGTTCTTGGGGCAGGGGCCTGAAAGGGGAGCACAGTCTGTGGAGCACTGTAGGTGAAGGGAACATAGTGGAGCCAGGCATGAACAAAAGAAGCCTGTGGGCAGGTGAGTGCATCACAGGGGCCCAGAGCTCATGGTGCACGCCTCTTCCCGGGCCAGCTCAGGGGCTTGCACTTGGCCTGGACAAGTCCTCTTCCCCCCAGAGCCTGACTCTACCACGTGCCCCCCCCCTCCCCACCCCGATGGCAAGTGGTTCACACCATCACTAACCATTGGTAAGAGGCAAGCTTCTAGTGGAACAACAACCAGAAACCCTCAGCAGCCTCTTTCCAAATCCCCACTGTTGCATAAAAGATCTGATCAACAACTTTTATCAGTCCTCTGCCTAGAACTCTAAAAGAAAGAACAAATGGCAAATGGCCCCACTCCAACCCGGGAAAAGCTGGCTGCAACCCCGGGAAGTCTTCCCACAGTTGGCCGAAGAGCCAACTGCTTGGAGCACCACCAGATCTCACGTTCAACGCCATCCCATCGACCAAAAGGCTGCTATCTCTTGCTGACAGGCCCACCCGCTTGTCTCTGGGGCAGGCCCAGCCAGGGGGCTGGCCAGCTTGGAAAAGGGCCTGGACCTGTGTGCTCTCTCCTTTCTGTGCTTCAGCATCTGCAGAGATCTGCCCAGGATTTCTGCATGTCATCCAAACCCTCTTCGTGGACACGCTCTCCAGTTACGAGGCTGCGCTTGAATTTTTCGCCCCAGACGCAGACATGAAAGATGGGATGATCCAGCTGAAGAGTCTGGTGGACACCCTCAAAGAAAACACCACGGAGAACATCCTGAAGTTCATGGTACACAGCTCCCTTCCCTCTGTGCCGCCTCGCGGCGGATCCCCCAGTCCTGGGGCTGCAGCCTCACCCCATTCTTTTGGAGCCCTTTCTAATCCAGAGAGGAAAGTCCCAGTGCAAATAGTCCTTCCGGAAGCAGACTCAGTCCTCTTAGGCTTTTTAAGAGGTTTCTGAGAAATAATCAAAACTCGTACAAGCTTAGCTCTTCCCTGAGCTCCTGACCCTCTTAACTGACACTGAAGTTTCTGTATGCAGACATCTTGGTCTAACTTTGAGGTTCGCTCACAATTGTCTTGGGTTTTTTGTTTTTGGTTTTTTGGTTTTTGTTTGTTTGTTTGTTGTTTTGGGGGGTTTTTTTGTTTGTTTGGTTGGGGGGTTTTTTGTTTTTTGTTTTTTGTTTTTTGTTTTTTTTTGTCTGTTTTAGGGCAAAGTCTTAAGAAGCCCAGCATGTGCTTAGGATTCAGAAGCTGAAGGTCTCCAACTGCTGGAGCTCCTGTGGCTCCCTGGACGCTTCCTTCACTCTGTCCCCAACCTGTCTCCCTTCAATAAAGTATAAGCATTTCACCTTTGTGCCCCGCACCCCTGCCTCTTTTTTGCTCACCTGCTAGAGTGCAGAGGTCGGCCGTGGCGAGGGTAAAGTCAGCAGGTGCAAAGAGAAAGGTGAGGGCCGTGCAAACACGTCTCCGAGGGGCCCACTTGTCTCACTTCCAGTCCCCCCACACACACCAGGCTAGCCATAGGTGGCAAGACACACACACTCCTTTGCCTGGGCCGAGAGCCACCCAGGGCCCTGCTCAAACTTAACCTACAGGGGAAGAAAGGGGGATCCGTGTAGGTTAGAGGCTGACCTCAGACTCCTCAACCTCTAGCCATTTAGTGATGAAATTAACCATTCTGTAAATATTTAAGCTGATTATGCTACCCAGACACACCTGCAAGAGAAGATGGAGCTTTCCAGAGAGTTCCATCTCCCAAAGATCAATGGAAGAGTCCGTTTCAAGCATGTGGACCGAGCAGCTGGGATCTCTTAGGGGCCAGGGCCCGCCATAAGAGTGCCTTGCATCACACACAGCACACAATCACTCATGGAAGGAATCAGATTCCTGTAAGACAGGCAACATAAGGCTGGAGGGGGAATAGGTTCAATTCCTTGAGTAAGTATCCAAAGGATGTGGGGTGCCTTTGAGGGTGACAGACCTTGACGCCTCAGCACCAGCAAGGGGTTCACGTAGAGTCCCCAGAGATGGCAGGTTAAGTTTTTTGTTCACTTCATATATGCTACATGAAATTATTTATCAAACAACTTTTAAAGGGGGTGGAGAATAGAAGGGAAAAAAACCCTGCTTATGCATTTTCTAGATCCTTTATCTGTCCCCATAGTTAGGACATTATATTTCCAGGTTGGTTGGTTTGGTTTTAAGTAGTCTCCCTAACCTGTGTGGAGCCCAACACAGGGCTTGAACTCACGACCCTGAGATCAAGACCTGCGCTGAGATGAAGAGTCGGACGCTTCACTGATGGAGCCACCCAGGCGCCCCTCTATTTCCAGGTTTAAATCACAAAAGCCTACAAGTCAAACTGTCCATTCATATCGGTCTTCCTTTAAGGATATCTCTGCCCAGAAGAGGATCCAGGGGTGGGGAGCGAAGTCACAGACACAGGGCTGGTCAGCACTGGGCTACTGCTGTCCACGTCCACGGGGTGATGCTCTTGCGCCCTGACTTGCGCCCCTTCCTGCTTCCCTGAGTCCCTGTTCAGTCAACTTTCCTGCGGAAAGAATCAGTCTTCTGTGGCAAAGGAGTCTTCAGGCATGAAATTAATCCCTAGGTATTTACTGGCACTTTCAATGTGCCCGCAGTGGTGCTGGGAACTCTGAAGACCCGGGAGCAGATTTCATAACCCAACAAGTACGTGTAAAGCCCTTGCTCTGGGCCAGGAGTGCGGCCTTCACACTTGAAGGCCCAAGTACGGCCGTGTGAATAAACAGGGCTTCGGCTCTCAGCAGGCTGCAACCCACGGGGAAGCTCACCCGCTCTGGCAGAATAAACAAACCAGTAAACAGGTAGAGGAAACAGCGATAAAAACCATAAAAGAAGTCCAGGGAGTGATGCGACCCAGAGTAGCTTGGACAGGAGGCCCCCTTCGTAGGATTCGAGTGGAGACTTACAGGGAGAACAGGAGCCAGCCACAGGCAGGGGAGGACAGAGCATTCCAGGTAGAGGGTCAAGCAAGGAGCGTGTAGGATGCCTGGGACACCCCACTCCCTTCTTGAAGCCCCATTGAACCCAGCCCTTGGACCCCAGGGGAAAATTCAGAACCTGTCTAAAGAACCTTTGCTCTAGGTTCTGTTACCTGTCCCCAAAAGAGCCCAGACTTCCTCCCCACAGCACCTTTCAAACTGCACTTGTCCCGCAGAACTCATGCTCCACCCCTCACCCCTAATCTCAGTCAAATCTACATCCAGCCAGAAGGACGGGCATCCCTGACCCTGCCCTGGGCAGTGCCCACTGCATCCAGCCAAGCAAGTCAGCCTCCAAAGCATCTGGAACCCCCTCCATGGCCCCAAGGCCACCCCCGACTGTCATTTCCAGCCACCTGTCATTTCACAACCCAGGGGCCTCCTAGCTCACACGCAGCGTCCCTGCAGTCCATTCTCTTCCCAACCGCCAAAGTTATTTTAATCACCTGAAAACCCCCTTCCACCGCCACCGCCACCGCCACCGAGTAAAACCCTTCAAAGTTTTCTAGCGCTCTTATAAAATGCAAAATGCAGGACCTGCCCATCCCTGGCTCTCACCTCCCACCCTCCTTCCCGTTACTGATTCCCTGGGCTCAGCCCACGACCCACCCTGTCTTCAGGTCAGTGTTTTTCTAAGAGCCAAGCCCCTGCCCGCCTCAGGGCCTTTGTACTAGCCACACAGCACCAACGGCTCGGAAGTACTGTTGGTTTCGAAAATCGCCCGAGAACAAATTGTGCAAAGAATAGAACTTGTCATAAAGGTGTGTCCCGGGCGGGTATAAAGACCCCCAAGCCACCTCCTTGCCGCCCGGTCCCCGGCCAGGCCACACCGTCCGCGGACACTGAATGAGAGTGGAGGACGTGCAGAGGGGAGGCGGGCACGGAAAGGGCATCGGCGGAGGGCAGGGAGGGAGGCTGCGGAGGAGAGAGAGCTCTTCGGGCGGAATTTCCCAGCCTGCTCCGCGGACGGGCGGGGGCGCACCTTCCCCGCCCTCAGCGCCCCGGGGCGGCCGCGGCCTCTAGGGGGCGGTGTCGGCCAAGGTGTCGGGCGCGGGCGGGCGGGGCGCCCTCGGGGCTTGGGGCCCCCACACCCTGCACCCCGCAGGCCTGAGCACTCCCTTGGACAGATGATGAAACACAGCGCCTTCCTGGGACCCTTTTAACGTGTATGCGATTGCTTTCATTTGATCTCTGAGATTTTTTTTAATCAGAATTCTGAGAAAACGCAGGGACAGGCCCACAAACAAAGCTGCCGCCTGCCCAGGGCTGCCAGCAATGTGTCAGCCCTTTGGGAATTAGTAATAATTCCATTCCCAGACGATTCCAAGGGCGAGTCCAGCCGAATCTACTACCCGAGAGAGCCAAGGGGCGCTGCTAGAGTCGATCTTCGACCTCATTCCGCCCCATTTTTCAAGTCTGGCCGCAGAAAGCAGAACCTAGTAATTATCTTTCTAGATGGCTTACTTGCTGGGGGGCATTCTTGTGATTTCTTATTTAGTCTTCACACAACCCAGATTCCAGAGCCCAGGCCCCAACCCCTGAGCTACAGAGAAGGAGATTTCAGATGCAGGAATCTGCTAAGCCAATAAAGAAGACTGATGAGCAGCCTCCACCCGCCCCCAGACACGTGTGCACACACACATCCGGAGGCCACCAGGCCCCACCCTTCCCTGTGGGACGATGCTGAGGGACCCGGGGACAAAGGAGGAACTCCTCGGGTGGTAAAGATTCCAGAGCAGGTCATCAACATTGGCCATTCCAAAAGGGATTTGTGGCAGAAGGTGGGACCCTGGTGGGGGGCGTCCTGACTCTCCCACCTCCTACACTCACTCCCTCACGGCTCAGGCCCCGGGTTCTTCGGCATCCAGGCCACCGTCAACGCACATACCTTGGCCTCCCGTGAGCCATCCACCTGGGTGAGTATTGTCCAAACGGATAAGGATCCAGGGCCATAAAAGGGCAGAATTTTAATTACCTATTCACAGCCAGGGAAGTATTTACCGAGGCAGATACAACACAGGTACCTCGAGATGAAAGGAAGTACAATTACATTGCAGCAAGTGTCCGCCTCCAGGGGGCTAGGGACGTACATGGTCCACAAGGATGCGAGATGTCAACACAGAAACGTGTTTGGTTTTAAGAGAACAGAATGCAAGAGGAACTGATCCCAGCCACGGAAAGAGCACGAATCCGTGCGGTGCACGTCGTCAGAAAGCAGAAGGAAGCTGGAGAACTGAAGGAACGTTCGTTAGGCTCTCTTCTGTCTGCATGGGCTTACGCATAAGTTATAGCACAGGTCTGCACACTCTGGTCAGCGGCCCACATTCAAGCTATGGCCTGCTTTTGAAGATCTTAGTTAGTTAGTTAGTTAGTTAGTTAGTTAGTTAGTTAGCGACAGAGAGCAAGCAAGAGCACAGAGGGAGAGGAAGAAGCCGACTCCCTGCTGAGCAGGGAACCGGATGTGGGACTCGAGCCCAGCACCCTGGCATCATGACCTGAGCCGAAGGCAGAAGCTTCACCGACTGAGCCACTCAGGTGCCCCATCCACGGCCTGTTTTTGAGTGGACCTCAAGCTAAGAACAGTTTCCACATTTGAAGAAGGAAGAGGAGAGGTGGAGAAAAAAGTTTGTCCACTCTCGTATCATAGAAATGTATAATAATATAACCAGCCATTTTCACTATGAATATGCCCAACACTAAAACACAGGGAGGCCCATGAATGAGTGTAAGCCTCCTGCATTTGAGAAGCATTACACACAAAGCATCTGAAGAAAAAACTTATGATGCATCCCAAAGAAGCAAAAAAATAAAAATAAATAAATAAAAACCCAAGAAACTATTTTTAGCACTGCGTTCGTTCTGGCGTTCATACCTCTGAGGAGCCCAGGGGGAAGACCACATTCCTCTACCACATTGTCCACTAACGTGTGAATCTGGGTGAAAATGATCTCTGAAAATAGTCCGTCACCCCCACCATCTGCCAACAAAGAAACATTTACTCTAGAAGGAAAGAGGACTGAGAAGTCTCAGGCACGGCCGTCACATTGCAAAATCCCAGCTCGCCGTTGCTCTAAGTCAACGTGTCCCCTGAAGTGACTGATCGCCGGGCAAGCTGGTTTTACACCCTCAACGCATGAGACAGTTGAGGTTAGCCTGGCAGAAAAATCTATAAATGACTCACAAGGCAGGAAGAGGAAGCAAAACCAGCCCTCATCAACTTTATCAAGATGGTGTGGATAAAATTATGCCTAGTTTATGGCTGAGGCAAGGCATGCTGTTTGTGAAGGTCAGGGGACTGGTGGGTAGTAATTCTCCGTAGGGTGACCGCCACTCGAAATGGCTTCAGATGGACGATAAAGCGCACCTTGATTGATGCTGGCGGGGCCCCACAAACAACGCACCCTGAAAGGTATAATTAGGGAACGCTCCTCCCAAGCACTTACAGAGCACACCAATGGGCACATGGGACAGCGTGAGGATGAATCATCTGTAGGAAGCCACCCCACATCTTTCCACGAGCAAACTAAAATTATAGAACTATAGTACATGCGCGAAAAAAAGAAATCTGAAAATAGATTCAGCTAAACAGGCACAGTGGCCAGTGTCGGGGTTTGGAACTCAGATCTGTTCTCCACCAAGTGAATCGATTCCTAGCCCATCACGAAAGTCTAGTTAAGTCATCACATATCCGAGGTTGTGGGTCTGCACCGCCCGACCATCCTGTGTTAACGGTGATGCACGAAACTACAGAGCATCGTTTAACATTCCCTCCTGTGGCCTAGTAGGCCAAGAGGTATTCCCTCGGCCCTGCGACAGGGTGGAGGCGTGGTCAGGGGCTGCCTGGGGGGACACATGAGATGAGGAGCAAGCCACAGGGTACAGGGCAGGAGAAGGGTCTTCTGTGCCCCATCCCCACCCTGACCCTATGTGTCCAATCAGTCTCTGAGTCCATGTCGTCAGTTTCTCTTGACCTTGTCCCCTTCCTGCTGCCCCTGTTGCCAGTAGCAGCCCCTCACCATCTGCAGCCTGGATTACTGCAAAGAGCCTCTACATTCATTTCCTGTGGCTGCTAGAACACATTGCCAGAAATTCAGTAGCTTTTAAAAAATGTATTATCTTTTTTAAAGAGATTTTTTTAAGATTTTGTTTATTTATTTGACAGAAAGAGAGATCACAAGCAGGCAGAGAGGCAGGCGGAGAGAGAGGAGGAAGCAGGCTCCCTGCTGAGCAGAGAGCCCGATGCGGGACTCGATCCCAGGACCCTGAGATCACGACCTGAGCCCAAGGCAGAGGTTTAACCCACTGAGCCACCCAGGTGCCCTAAAAAATTTATTATCTTACAGGTCTAAGGGTCAGAGGTCCAAAATGGTCTTGCTGTGCTAAAAATCAAGATGTCAGCAGGCTGTGTTCCTTCTGAAGGCTCTAGGGGAGAATCCAATTCTTGGCTTTCCTGTTTCCAGAGGCCGCCTTTGTTCCCTCTGGTCCTTGCCCTCCCTTCCAACTCAGCAGTGCAGCCTCTTCTGTTCTCTGGCTCTGGCCTCCTCCTCGGCCTCGTTCTGCAGCAGGTGAGGATCACGGTGCTCCCACTTCCCCCCACCACCCCCGAGCCCCGTAAGCCAGGCTGCTCCTGGCAGCTCAGCATCCTCTGATCGGCCCTCTCAATTCCACTTGCAGCCTCCGTTTCCCTTTGCCATGGAACCTAACCCAGGCACACGTTCTGGGGATTCAGACGTGGGCCTCTTTGGGAGTCATTATTCAGCCCCCAAATGGTCTCTGAGATATCAGCCGTGCCCCCTTCCACAATACTCTTCCCACGACTGCCAGAAATCAAACAGAAATGCCGTGCTTCTGTGTAAAATCCTTCTCTGTGGGGCACTTGGGTGGCTCAGTTGTTAAGCGTCTGCCTTCAGCTCAGGTCATGATCCCAGGGTCCTGGGATCGAGCCCCACATCGGACTCCCTGCTCTGTGGGAAAGCCTGCTTCTCCCTCTCCCACTCCCCCTGCTGGTGTTCCCTCTCTCCCTGTGTCTCTCTCTGTCAAATAAGTAAATAAAATCTTTTTTTTAAATATATTAAAAATTAAAAATAAAAATAAATAAAATCCTTCTCTGCTACCAGTTTCCTGTAGGATAAAGATGCCTCACCCGGCACTGAAGGCCCTCCTTGGAAACGGGCCCTGCTTTCGGCTCTGGCCTCCAAGACTCCTGCTTCCCCCACCTACCCTGGGAGTGCAGCAGTGGACAAGGCTTGGAAAGAAGGGTGCCCTCCAAATTAGGCTGGCGAATTCACAGACCGTGGATGTAGTGAGCCGTCTACGGGTTCAACCAAGAGACTGTCCCTAACAAAGGGAAAAGATTCCTGCCACATCCTGTACCCCACCACGGAGCTGAGGGGGTCACGTGAAGAGCGTGGGTGGCATCAAATAAGTGGAAATCTAACCCGATGTCCTGTGCCCTGCTGGTCCAACAGAAAGGGCTGGTGTGCCAAAGAGGAGGGATGGACAATAGTGCCAGAGAGACAGGGAGGTCCTGAGCAGGAAGAAGGAGCACTGCAGCTTCCGTTGGTAAGGAGCGTTGACTGGGTGTCCCTTCAACCAGGCTCTTCATACTGCGTCTGTGCTCACTGCCCAACCTCCATGACTTGTCCACAGGGGAGAATATCCTTGTATAGTCTACTCGACGTTTCTCACAGCAAATTAATAAATGTGCTTCTGGGAGCACCTGGGTGGCTCAATCAGTTGGGTGACCAACTCTTGGTTTCAGCTCAGGTCATGATCTCAGGGTCGTGGGACTGAGCCCCGCTTCAGGCTCTGTAGTCAGCACAAAATCTGTCTGAGATTCTTTCCCTCCCCCCTCCCTTTTCCCTGCCCCTCCCCTGCTCTCTCTCTCTCTCTCTCTCTCTCTCTCTCTCTCTCTCTCTCTCTTAAATAAATGAAACCTTTAAAAGTAAAGGTGATCAGGTGGCAGCTAGGGGTCTGGAGGCTTAATGTGCAACCTCCTTTGCAAGATGGAGCCCGTCTCATTCTGTCCCCTCACACAGGTTCTCAGGCAACGAAGCCACGAGAAAGACCCAGGTCCCACTTCTCATCTGTTCCCCCAGAGAGTCCCAAGTGTGTGGTCTATGGAAGACAGACAAATGGAAGGAAGGGCGAGCAGACAGGAAATCGGGTACCAGCAGCACAGAACAGAGGATCCTCCTGGTGGGCAGACCTCCTTCCTCGGGTGACACTTACCTGCATTACTGTGAGGCACACACGTTTGTATCCGAACGAGGCAACACGTCCATGCGGTTCACATGTCCACACCTCTGCAGGCAGTTCCCACTGACTGAAGTACCCGCTCTTGTCAAAGTCACCTGAAGAGCCACACTCCACCCTTCCTGATCCGTGCACTATCTGGGACATAGCTATACTAGGAAAAAAAATCCATCACTGATCTAAAATTCAAATGTGACTGGGCATCCTGTCTTTTTATCTGCTACATCTTGCAAATTTGCAGTTCCTGCAAGACTCAGTTCTTGGGCTCTTCCCACCCTGCCCCTGCTGTGCTGAGGGCCCAGGGGGCTCTCCTTACCACCATGGTGCCTCATCTAGGCTCTGTCATAAATTTATCTCACTGGAGCATGTTCCCTTATATCTGCTTTCCTCTCTCAGACATGAGCCCCATGAGGACATGATCCAAATTTGTGTTATCTTGCCAGTCATTGAAGAAAAATTAGAAAATCCAGGTAAGCGAAAGTGGGGGGAGCTCTCAAATATGAATCCAGTACAACAGCGTCCTACTTTTGAGCCTCTGGTGGAAGAGTTGAGACTGAAGTGGAAACCAAGACAGTAGATTCAATGTGTTACAGAGCTTTTTACCCCCATTTCTCTTCTTCCAGGAGGGACCACATCGGTCACCACGTGGTCCCAGAGAGATAACCCTGACTCCCAAGGAAAATCTGCCATCACTCTCTGACCAACCCCTTGGAGAAATGTATGTGTTCCTGGGCAGGAAGTTCTGAACAAAGTCAACACATTCCAAAAAGTTTGAAATTTGCTGTTTCCCCTTGCTCCTGTCTTTCTTGCTTCCAACAAAGATGAGATCAGCTTATACAACTGGATTCTCCCTAAATCGCAAATTGATCTGGAATGTATTCATTTCACCCTTGATGAGTTTCAAGCCCTGATTATTTTGCAATATTAGCAAGGTTGATAAGTGTTAACTCTTAACCAGATAACCAAAAAATTACCTTTTGATGTCTCACATCACAGAGCAAGAATTTCTGTATGTATCCCCGTAACTGGAAACTGTGAAAAATCATACACGTAAAGAAACATATTGACTGACGTGTTAAAAAATAACATTTTTATTTTTGTAGACTAATAAAGAGAAAAGAGAGAGGAGGAAGAGAAGGTGCTGCGCTCTGTCTGGGCTCCCCATCACAGGGAGGCAGAAGTCAGGCATTGACTCTGAAAATTGACAAAAAGTGACTGGAAGCCAACTCTCCCTGTGATTTTTATTTAACATTTTTATTTATTTGTTTGTCTGCTTGTTTTGTTTTATTTTTAAAGAATTTATTCATTTATTTGACAGAGATAGCAAGAGCAGGAACACAAGCAGGGGGAGTGGGAGAGGGCGAAGCAGGCTTCCTGTAAAGCAGGGAGCCCAATGCAGGGCTGGATCCCAGGGCCCTAGGACCATGACCTGAGCCGAAGGCAGACACTTAACAACTGAGCCACCCAGGTGCCCCTGTTTGTTTCAGAAAGGGAGAGAGTGAGAACAGGGGAAGGGGCAGAGGGAGAGGGAGAGAGAGAATCTTGAACAGACTCCCCGACCAGCTCAGAGCCCAACACAGGATTCGACCTCACCACTCTGATGTCATGACCTGAGCTGAAATCAAGAGTCGGGAGCTTAACCCCTGAGCCACCCACGCGGCCCATTCTTCTGATTTTCGGCGCCAGGGAAGGGAGAAATGAAAACCACCAACATGGACCCAGCAGAGATGCTCGATAGATGTTTATTGAATGAATGAGTAAAAGACAGTCACCAGAGCCTGGTAGTTGCCAAAGCCCACCTTGGTTACAAGTGTACGCCCACGCCCGATCCCCTTAGAAGAGAAGAAGCGCACCAAGTGGAACTCCTACAGACAGCCTACATCCAGAAGGGGCCAGGTCTCTAAAAGCCACCTCGTGGAAGGTATTCCTTTAATTGCAGGTGTTTGTTTCCTTTGGCACGGCGATATGTAATTTCCCATTTTTAGAACAATGCTCCAAAGAACAGTCACAAAAACAACTTTCAGAGGGGGCGGTTTTCTTCCTGGTCACTGCTACAGCCCTGTAAAACAACAATAACAAAGGGATTTTTATTCAAAACACTGTTTGTATCTCTCCATAAAATCAGGAGGCCCTTCGTTAGCTTTGCGCAGGCTGAGGAAAGTTCCCTGAGAACCCCTTGGTAGGGCATCTAAACAAACTCTCGTCCTTGGGAGGGGTAGATTTGGAACCTGCTCTGCCGTTGGATCTGTTTTGGTCTTGAGACGCCTCCCTCCGTGCGGTTCCTAGGCAGTGAGGGTGGAAAGGATGTTTGTAGAGAGCCTGTGTCTGTTCTTCGGGTGGCCCGTGCAAGCCCGAAACCAGAAGAGGACACTGTGTTCTTGGGGACATGCAAATAGCAGACTAAAGGTGAGGACCCAGGAAGGGATGAGGGGCACCCGCTCCAGTCTTAGCCATTACGAAATCCCTTTCATTACCATCTCCACACAGACTTACTCTCAGCTTCCGTAAACTCAAGACATTGGCTCCAAGACTCCTGGAGTCCGTCCCCTCCCTTCCCAGATCACACCGAACTCCTCCCCACCTGAACCTGCATCTTTCTCTCCTCACCGGCCTGCTGGCCCAGTCTCTTTGACCTCCCATGTGGGTCTGCACACCCTGGCTTCATCTTCCAGCCTCTCTGCTCAACCATGGTCAGTGACTCCGCTTCCTCTAGACAGAGTCCAGTGTCCTTGGTGGGATCTCATCTGGAGCCAGTGTTCCCTTCTAAGCTCATCTTCCACTAGTTCCTACGTAAATCTTAGGCGCCCTCCAAAGTGGCTGCCTCACCATGCCCAGACTCCACCCCTGCCCTCTGGGTACCACCTCCCTCCCTCGCCCCCCCAATTGGAATGACCTTCCTGGTCCCATCTCTGTGACAAGATCTTACCCATTTCTGAAAGTCCCACCCAGCTAATACCTCTCTCTGAGTAGTCTAGCTGAAAATGACCTCCCGGCCCCTCCTCTTACTAAAGCACTGAGATTCTGTCCCGCCCACAAAGTGTCTCCACTCCTTAGAGAAATCGTTTGCATAACTTTTTATATATGTGGCCTGAATTGTTTGAAGGAGAAAGGTGCTAACCTTTAAGAGTCCTGGATGGAACCAACTCAGTGTCAGCTCCTACATTTTTTTTTTAAGATTTTATTTACTTGTTTGACAGAGAGAGAGAGACAGTGAGAGAGGGAACACGAGCAGGGGGAGAGGGAGAGGGAGAAGCAGTCTTCCTGCGGAGCAGGGAGCCCGATGTAGGGCTTGATCCCAGGACCCTGGGATCATGACCTGAGCAGAAGGCAGACGCTTAATGACTGAGCCATGCAGGTGCCCCAGCTCTGACATTTCTATACTACTCTTTACTGAGCACTTGCTCTGACCCTGCTGCTGAACTGAGGACTTCTTGGGTATGGCCTCGTTCAACCCTTGCAATGAAACTATAAGGTAAGTACCAAGTCCCCTTTTTACAGACAAGGAAACAAAGGTTTTGAGAAGCTAAATAACTTCCCGAGAGCCTTCCGGTTTAAAAGGAGCGAACTGGAGCTCCAGCTTGGTTCACAGTATTGACTGCTGTGGCCAATACTCAATACTTCTTCTTCAGAGAATTTACAACACAGAACAGTTAGGATGAGCAGGGTGGGTAGGAAACCACAGGTTCTTCTCCCAATTAGAACAAATTCATGGGAAGTTTCCCCATTCAATATCTTCCTTTTGTTTAAGACAGTAGAGGGTTTTAATCCTGGAATGTCATGAGACATGATCACATTTTCTTTAAAAATGGTATCAGGGTGCCTGGATGGCTCAATCAGTTGAGCATCCAACTCTTGGTTTCAGCTCAGATTGTGATTGCAGGGTCATGAGATCAAGCCCTGCATCAGGCTCCACGCTCAGCATGGAGTCTGCCTGAGATTCTCTCTTCCCCTCTCCTCTGCCCTCCCCCATATCCTCTCTCTTGCTCTCTCTCTCTCTCTCTCTCTCAAATAAAAATAGGTAAATCTCTTTTAAAAATGGTATCTAAGGCTTTGAAGCTTGGAAGGGAAGCTTTGATGCTGCACCTCCATCACCCTAAGATCCCAAGCCAAGTAGCAAGAACACAGATCGAGGTGCCCAGGTTCTGGTTCCTATGTTTTTAGGTGAGGCTCAGTAAGCTATTTACCTTATGAAGCCTGAGTTTCCTCTTCTGTGAAGTGAGAATAATACCTAGCCAACAGGGTGGTTTGGATGGAGTCAATGACATAATTTATATAAAACACCTAGCATACATTGAGTGTTCAGTAAATTACTATTGTTACTTCTTCCCTTGGACATAAGAATCTGCATTTCTTTTCATGTTCTTCAATCAAAGTCTAACACATATACAGTCAAGTGCACAAGGAGTGCACCTGTCGTGATGAGCGCAGAGGAATGTATGGAAGGGTTGAATTACACTATCGTACACCCGAAATTAATATAACACTGTATGTTAACTAACTGCAATTAAAATAACATAAAATATGGGGTGGCTGGGTGGCTCAGTTGTTAGGCATCTGCCTTCAGCTCAGGTCATGATCCCAGGGTCCTGGAATCAAACCCCGCATCAGACTCCCTACTCAGCGGGAAGCCTGCTTCTCCCTCTCTGACTCCCCCTGCTTGTGTTCCCTCTCTCGCTGTGTCTCTCTCTGTCCAATCAATAAATAAAATCTTTTAAAAAATAAAATAACATAAAATGATAAAATAAAATAATTGGGGTGCCACCGTTTGTTTATTGCTTCAAGCTGCAGTTGATGGGAATTTCAAGTTTGGAGACAATGCCTTGGAACAGTCTTGTACGCATCTCTGTGCTGTCATGTCTCTTAGATACACATACCTGGAGGGGAATGACTGAGTTAAGGAGGAGACATCTTTAACTCAAACAGAAACTACCAAACAAGTTTCCTATGTGACTGTACGTTTCTACGGTCCCCACACAATGTATGATAGTTCCAGTGGCTCCATATCTTCAGTGACCCCTGGTATTGTCTCTCTTTTCATTCTCGTCGCTCTGGTGGGTGTGTAGTTGTATGTCCTCGTGGTTTTAGTGTGCATCTTGCTGATGAGTAAAGATGTTGCGCACCTTCTCATAGTTTATTTGGCCATCTGGATATGTTATCTTGTGAGTAGTAAGTCTTTTGCCCAATTGTTACTGGGTCATTGTCTTTTTCTTACTGATTTATTTTAAGGACTTTTAAAGATTTTATTTACTTATTTGAGAGAGAGAGAGAGACTGACAAAATACAAGCAGGGGGAGGGGTAGACATAGAGGGAAAGGGAGAGCAGACCACCCTCTGAGCAGGGAGCCCAACGCGGCACTGGATCCCAGGACCCTGAGACCACGACCTGAGCCGAAAGCAGATGCTTAACCAACTGAGCCACCCAGGCACCCTTCTTATTGATTTATGACGGGCCTTCATATATCCTGAAAATGAATACTTGGTCGAATGTATGTATTGCAGATTTCTTCTGAGTCTGAGACTTGCCTTTTTGTGTTCTGAATGGTGCTTTTTGGTGAGGAGATGCTATAATTTTGATAAAGCTCAATTGACCAATTTCTCTTCTATACTCGGTGCTTTTGGTGTTGTCTTAGAAAATTTTGCCCACCCCCAAGGTCACAAAGACATCCTCTCTCTGTTAATTCCCTTTAATCTCGTTTTCCCAGTATCTTCCTCCAGAGTTGGAAATTGGCAGCTCTTTCAATGAGGAGCAAAGGTCTCTCGGAAAACCTCCCCGTGACTGGTTTGCATGGTGTTGCTCACAGGACAATGACTGCCTGTCTTGGGACCATCCCGCCTGTTACCCTAAGGCCAACTCAGAGCATGGAAGGGCCCCACAGCTGACTGGCTGCATTGCTGTAATTCCAGAGACCCTAATCTGGGGGGGGGGGGAGCACATCTTCCAAAATGAGCCAGAGAGGAGAAGGGAGGATGTCAGTCCCCCTCAGTACTGTTTACACTCTCAGGCCAGCGGCTTATTCCAAAATCCTAGCGGGGATCACTGGGCAGAAGACACATTCTTCCCAGCCTCGCGACTCTCACCGTCCCTCCTTTATCAAGCTTTTCCCCACGCATGTTCTTTTCTCCCTGGCTTTGCCCTTTTCTCATCATTCACCTGCCCACTTGTCATTCCTATTCCTCCCTTCACCTCCCCTCCCCTAACGCAAGTTTTCCCAGCCTCAGTGTCCCAGACGTTTGGGGCCGGAGACTCCTGTGCTGTGCCCACGCCCCACCCCCCAACAGCTCCTCTGGTTCCGCCCATTTCCTTCCCACCTTCCTTCTGTCAATCAAGAGGCCTGAGGGAACAGTAAGGGGGTGGGAGGCGAATCATAGCTTTTTCAAGCCAAAGAGAGCCTTCCATACGATCTAGTGCAACCCCCTCATTTCACAGATGAGGAAACGGATCCCGAGAGGGGGAGGGAGAGGATCCAGCAGAGCCAACTATGCCGGGGAACAAAGCCAGGCCGAACAGGAAGTCCAAATTCCAGGGCTCGAGGCAGAATTTCCAGACCCACCAGGGAACCTGGGACTGCTTCCCACAGCAACTTTCTCCCTCCAAGCCACAGGTCCTATTCCAGAAACAGCCAGGGATGCTCAGATGGAGCAGCAGACTCAGATCGGACAAGCGCCCAGCATGTCCGCAGGAGCACTGATCCCGCAGAGTCTGTTCCGGAGCCTCCAGTGGGCACGGATGACCACCCATCCCAACGGCAGTGTTTTGAGATGATGAATGCCATGACCACATCTTAGTTTGAATTCTGTCGTCATGAGGGAAAGGAGGGCCATACCACCTGGTGGCACCTGTCCCAACGGAGGAGTTGGAGAGCAACAGAAGCGGGTGGAGATCAGGAGGGAGCCTGGAGATCGGGTCTGTCCTGGCCCTGTCGCCAAACAGGCAGATGATGGGTCCCCCAGGGCGGCCCTCAGCTGGAACCTTCCAACTTATGGTGGCTGTTGACACCTACTGAGTGCTTACTATACGCTAGACCCCGTTCTGAACACCTGATATATGTACGAATTCAGTCCGTCCTTGCCCAGCCTCTGAAGGGAACACTGTCATTCTTCCAACTGAAGGTACTGACACGGAGCCGGTGGCCTCAGGTCAAGCAGCAGGGGTGCCCTCCTGAACCGTCTTCGATGATGCGATGAATCACCCTACTCATTACTTCTTACCAACACCAAGCTCACCCCCAATGTCACCACAGACACTCACGGAGACCCCCTCGTGTGTAAAAGCCCACACCAAGAACTCACACAAGGCTCAAGACCTTAGCGGGTCCATAATGAATATTTTCCTTTTAACAGTAATGAACTTGTGTAGACAATTATTAGAAAAATGCCAGATTTCATTTATGGTAGTGACAAAGATTTCTTCTTAATTAAATGTGGGGTTTTAAAAATAAATCTATTTCAAGAGGACCATTAAACAAACAGTGTACAGAGGGGGTGTGGATGTGCAGAGGGGGTGACGGTGGCCCTGGATGGACTTAAGTGTGGGCCTCCCGCTTACAGGTGGCTGCCCGGCTCTAGACCTTGCACATCAGATTCGCACCTGCTGTTCCCACAGCCTCTCCCTCAGTACAGCCCTGTGGATTTGCAAGACCCTAGTTGGTCCTTCAGCCTTCTCCTGCCCTGTTCCATGTGAGGGTCACTCACTTCTGAGTTCTTTCCACTTTCTGGTGGCAAAAGAGAAACCCGGCAAAGCTGATGAATGTACTGAGATCCACAAACAAGAGGCCAAGTATGAAGACAGAAAGGGAAGAAGAAACCTTGCCCTTTTCTTGGTCCCAGTCCTGGGCCATCTGCTCCCACCAGACTTACAAGACACTGGCTGGGGAAATGTCCCGCCCGAGGCCCTGGTAGCTCTAGAATCTAGGTCCAGCCTCAGACGAACTTTCCTGTGCTAGTACCTGCAGCTGCTGATACAGGAAGGACTGTCCTTCCTCAGCAAATAGGGACAGTTTATAAATAACACTCATAAATGAGATGGGGGGACTTGCTCAAAGCCCCAGGGATGTAACAGCAAACAATAGACTGGGATTCGAACCAGCCTCCAAACCCACCCGTCCCCAGCACTCGCAGAGGACAGGAGTCAAACGCCATCTGCCCGTGGAGTGCCGGCCATTGTATTCTCTGGGGCGCCAGCCCCCCCCCTCCAGCTGGGCGGGTGCCTGGACCAGGAGGCCTGAGCCTTGTTCAGGGCATTGTTCTTGCTCAGAAGAGGATCTTGAAAGCAGAAGGAAATTAGAAACAACCACACAATAAATACCAGATTCTCCTTTCTCCCTGCTTTGGCTGCCAGGAGACAAGCAGGCCCCGCCGACAGCACGCCCCACCCAGCAGCTGCGGGCCCTCCAGGAAGTCGTCCATGCCATTGGGAAGGGCTGGTCTTGGAGGCTGCTCTGGTTCTCTATCGATTTCCATAAGGTCCGTGTTCTTTCTCCAGCTAGATGCTGACTCCTTGAGAGCAGAGACACACCTGGGGCTTCCTTCCCACAAGGCATAACTGACCAGTTGCTGGCCCTCTGTGTTGGTGGTCTGAGGAACTGATTCTATCCAGGCACTTTCCTCGACACTTCCCGGGTGTAAACTCATGGAATCCCCATAGCCATCCCTTGAGGGAAAAACTATCGTTAGTCGCATTTTGGTCATGAGGAAGTGGAGTCCAGGTGACCCAGGGATGGGCGGGATTGATTTGACTGTGGTAGCTTTGGTGGGACTCAGTGATCCCGCTCCCCACTCCTTACCAGCATCGGCATCTCCCAGCGAAGCCGTGAGACATGCACAGAGACCCCCTGAGGTCAACGTCCAGCCCCACAGGCCAGCTAAAGAGGGTGACCTAGGAGAAGACGTGTCCCCTTCAGAACTTGCACCCCGAGAGAAAGCACAGGATGTGGGTGGACATTAACGAGCTCTTGAGGAGAAGAAAATCTTACCAACTTAGCATCTGAACATTCCTCCTAAGGATTTTTTCTTTAAATTACACTCTTTTTTTCTGTTGGGGCTATTATTCATTTTAACATAATGTTGTGTTTTATGCCTCCTACGTAAGTAGGCACCAGCTTTAAATGTTGTGGAATATTGAGCTCATATATCTAGTCAAACTTCTGTTTGCTTTTTGCTGCATCCATAGCTACGATCTGAATAAATAGAGGAAAAAGGTTTGGCTCCCAATCCTACTAGCCGGGCCTTATGCCATCATTCCCCAAAACAAAGGGGAAAAGATGCCAGAAGTGAGGGACCAGGGTTAATGGTGAAAGAAAACACTGTCCTCTTCCAAGGGGGTACTGAGCAGGGTCAAAACTCCCCGGAGAGGGATGTGGAGGGGGCAGGAAGGCATTCCCCTAACTCCCAGTAAGGAGCTTGCACATTTTAAACCTGTGGGCAGAGGAGAGGAGAGGAGCTGTCAACAGCCCAGCCCCCTGCAGATGAGGTCACAGGCCTGGGGGATAGATACCAGTGAACTCCAGCTTGTACATGGTATGCCTGGACCTGGAGCCCGAGTCCTCTCTGCCCAACTCAGGACGCTCCCCCCTCCACCCTGTTGCCCATCGGCTGCAGGATCTGGAAGCTCTGTGCTGTCTGTTAAGTGTCCTGCACCCTCTGGACGGTATGATGTAACAACCACGCCCCTGACAGTGTGTTGGGCAACTCTGTCCATCTGAACAAGAAAACCCAAGGATCAGGCTTTGTCCTTGGACTTTCAGGGTACAACCACACAAATGGATCTGGGGATTTTGTTGTTGTTGCTGCTGGTGGTGGTGGTGGTGGTGGTCTGTTACATCAGAATGTTAAAACAAAGGTTCTAACCTTCGGAAAGGTCAAGGTCACCCATTCGCTCTCTAAATGAGCCCATTGTCACACAAAAGAAAGTGAGGGAATCTTCATACCTGGGCACCTTCACCATCCTGCAACCCTCCCAGCTCAGAAGGGATCCAGAAAAGCCTCCCCACTCCGTCCAGTAACAGCCACGCCCTCTTGTGCACTTGAACCCATCCCCATGCCTCTTTCAAGGCAAGGGAATCAACTACCCCACCTTGCTCCCCCCTCCCTCCTGCTGGCTTCTTTGGCTCATCCAGTAAACATCTTCAAGTCTGCCGCCAAACTGGAAAGATCTCTTTGTGTCTGCCTCCTGTGGCCGGAGATTTCTCCATCTCTCCTCTTACCTTTAACATCCAACTTCCTGGTCGTCTACCTTCCTCTCCAAATTTCTCCCACTAATTCCTAAGCTTGCAGTGGGCAGCCCAGCCCAACTACTCTATGGGAACTGCTCTCTCAGGGGCCACAAATAGTCTACAGGCAGCAACTCCAGCAGCCACTGCTCAATACCCATCCTCTCTGACCTCCCTACATCAACCAAACCAACAGAAAAAAACTCTTCCCTGTGAAATGTGCTTAAAGCAAGCCCTGTGCATTGCCTACTCAAAAGCCATTCCCCTTCTCCTTAGCTGGCACAAGCCCAACTTTGTTCAAGGACAGGAAAATGGTTCTTTTATTTCAGCAAGGTGGGCACACGCCCTGGTCCAAGGGCAGGCATGTGTCCTTTCTAACCAATGGAATAGGGAGGAACATCTGTTGGAGACTTCTAGGGGCAGCACTTTCACCATCCATCCCCCACCCCCACCCCCCGCCAATAAGAGAGAAACATGTGAGGAGGATGTCTGCCCCATCCTGCTCCCTGTTTCCTGTCTTTGAACTCAGTTGTGTGAGGATGTGATGCTTGAGGCCGAGGGAAGGCCAAGAACACCTCAGCAACACTGGCCCAGAGCTTTGCCGCCGAATAGTTTGACTTTGAGAAAAATCATCTCTGTCTCCATAGCCACTGGACAGGTTTGCCGTTACCTGGAGCCAATAGCATCCCCAACCAATGTCACTCCTATCTTGGTTACTGACACTTCTCTCCTGTCCGTCATTCTCAAGTCTCCATGACCCTTGGACAGCCCTTCTGCCCACCAGGTGAATATCGGGGTTCTCCTGGCCCTCTGTGCTGCCTAGGTGTGTGCCTCTTCATCCACCTGCTTACTAACTCAACAAATATCTATTGGCATCTTCTATGTGCCTGGCTGGCCTCATAGAGTCGACACTCCAGGCGGGGGAGACAACCAATACACAAGATGAACAAATAACAAATCTCAACTGGTGATCAGTGCATGCTCTTAATGAAATGAATAACTACAGAGGATGTTGAGAAAGATGTGGCACCTGCTCAGGCTGTAGGCAGTGACCTGAGAGGGAGCATTTAGGTTGCAATTTGAAGGATAAGAAGGAACTAGCAATAATGCGGCACAGCATTCCAGACAGTAGGAAAAAACGTGAACCATGGGTGAGGACCTGAGGAAGGAAAGACCTGGCATGTTATGGGGACTGCAAGGAAGCCAGTGAGGCCAAAGAAGAGTGAAGGGGAGGGGGGAGTCAGATGAAGCTGAGGTCCATGCAGGACCTCGGAAGCCACTGGAAGATGGTGGTTGTTATGCTAAGTCCAGTGGGAAATCATGAGGTAAGATGAAACAGTCCAGTTCAATCTGTGTTACTAAAAGATCACTGTGGCTGGAATTTGGAGCCAAAGTAGGAGAGGGGAGGCAGTGTGGACTCACAGTCACCCCAGTGAGAGATGGGTGGCAGTGCAGATGGTGACATGTTTTCCCTGCAGTGTATTCCCAAGGAAGCAGTTATGGGACTAGCCAATGAGGGGGACCCCAGGGGAAGGAAGTGGGAGGCATCAAGGATGATCCCCATATTTTCTAACTTGAACACAAGGGAGAGTCATACCATTGATTGAGATGGAGAAGCAGGTTTGGGGGTGAGGCAGGCAAATCATTTTTGGAGTTCTATTTTGGAGATGTTGTGTTTGAAACGCCTGTGAGCCATCCAAGTGAAGAGAGCAAGAGACAGCTAAGTACTCAGGGCTGGAGCTCAGGGAATTGGGAATTTAGAGACTGTCAGCCTAGAAACGTATTTAAAGCCATGGGAATGGATGGGATCCACTGAAGGAAGCAGGGAAAGGGAAACAGTAGGGTCATTAGGCCACTGAAGTGAGAGATATTATTTATTTTTCACATCTCCCTTTGTCTTCTCCTTGTGATGTCAGAATGCCACATCTTATCATTTTAAATCCAAAATATTCCAAAAGCTGTCTTCTCTCCACATTCCCATGATTGTGCCCTTCCGGCCTTTGTCTCCCCTGGACACTTCCAACAGTCTCCTGGACTTCGGTCCCTCCAGTGCATCCACCATTCTGCTACCAGTGGGGTAGGCCTCTGCCCCTCTGTAGCAAAACTAAAACCAGAGGGCGCAGCAGGAAGCCTCAGAGAAGCAGTTGTGGGAACGAGGTCACCCAGACCGGAGCTGGTGAGGCACCCGGGACAGAGAGAACGAGGTGCCCAGGTCGGAAACCACAGCAACTGGGGTGGGTGCAAGCAGACTCTGGCCATGCACCCTAGTCACTCCCCTGCTCTGGCAGGAGTGGCTTTGTTAGCGCTGTTTACTCATGCCAGCCCATGTGGTTTCAAACTTCAAGGTACCACCCAGCACCTGGCACGCCCCAGGCACTCTCTATAACAGATAACCACAATACCAAAAATAACAGTGACTAACATTTATTGAGCGCTTACCAAGTGCCAGGCACGGTACCAAGGGCCTATGTACCCCCCAAGTTCATAAAACAACCCCATGAGGGAGATATTCTAGATGGGTCTCTGAGGTTCAGGGAGGTGGAGGAGCCATTAATAGCAAATGTTTTGGTGTTAGATAGATGTGGGTTTGTCTGCCGCTACATGATTGGGCTTTGAGGGCTCTCCCAGCCTCATCTGTAAAAGGGGCTTAAATAAGATAACCTGGGGGGCATCTGGGGGGCTCAACTGGTTAAGCAGCAAGCCCTTGATTTGGGCTCAGATCATGATCTCAGGAGTCTTGCGATCAAGCCCCACGTTGGGCTCTGTGCTCAGTGGGGAGTCTGCTTCAGGATTCTCTCCCTCTCTCTCTGCCCCTCCCCACCGCTCACTTGCCTTTACGCTCTCTCCCTAAAATAAATAAATAAATCTTGAAAAAGAAAAAGAGAAAGAGAACTTAGTAAAGCCTTTAGTCAATGCCTATCACAAGAAAGGCCCAATACCCATCACTGTGATAGCTATTATAAGAAAAACAAAAGCCAGCTGGTGTCATTTCCCCATATAAAAAGCCTCCAGTGGCCCCCATTCCCCAAAGATAAGGACTCCCCCGGTGGCACTCTGACCCACCCACACGACCTGTGCCTCCATCTGGGGCCACTCACTTCCTGAATGAACCGCATCGTTATACCTCCTCGGAGCCTCCACTCTTGCTGTCTCCTCCTGGCCGTTCTCCACCAGGGAGGGGACAGGAAGTTGTCAGCGGGGAGGTCCAAGAGCCACCAGCCCTAGACTCGTTGGACTTACAGACTGGGATATCTCTCTCCTATTTGCATCCTGGGCACCTAGCACAACAGCAGCCACTCAGCAGATGCTGACTGAAGTAAATATCAAAAGCTCATGACATTTTCAAAAAACAGTCATGGGGAGGTTGGTGGAGAGATCAGTCCAGGATTCCAGGAAGGGCCGGCATCTCAGCTGGCCCTTCCAGCTGTGGGCCAGCGTTTATCACCTCCACATGCCAAGGGCAGGTCTCAACTCATCTCTCCTCCACCAAGACCTCAGAACAATCCTGGGGGCGAGATTTCAGTTTAAATAACATGGGTGGTTTGGGGAATGCAGCCCAGGGCAAAAGGTCAAGTCAGAGAACGGTTATGGTCTGGTCCAGTTTCTTCCAGGTCCCTCTGCAACCCCAGACACTCACCCTGTGCCCATCCCAGGTCCTTGCCCAGCAAGCCACCTGGCATGCCAGTTGCTGGAATGCTTAGAATGGTTGCTCACTAATAAGACTCTCGAGGGGCCCCTGGCTGGCTCAGTTGGTAGAGCATGTGACCCTTGATCTTGGCG
Organism: Ailurus styani; assembly: GCA_002007465.1. Taxonomy (NCBI): domain Eukaryota; kingdom Metazoa; phylum Chordata; class Mammalia; order Carnivora; family Ailuridae; genus Ailurus; species Ailurus styani. Next base: position 1,916,730 of record LNAC01000014.1, read on the forward strand.
TTGTGAGTTCAAGACCCACATTGAGTGTAGAGATTACTTAAAAATAAAATCCTTAAAAGACGGGGAGGAGGGTCTCTAGAAGACCAAAAGCCTTTAGTCTCAAAATAATAATAATAATGGTCTTACAAGACAGATGGCACTTCGGCATCTGCGACAATTAGCAATATATTCCCAAGAACCCTATGGGCAGATCACAAATCCCACCCCAAAGAGAGTAATCACAGTAACAGATAGCATTTCTTCCTACATGACCAGGATTTCACATTTACAGTCTCATCGTGTCTGCACAACAAGGCTATGATGTGTGTGGCTATCATCATAATATCATCCCCTTTTTAGCAAGGGAGAAGCAGAAGCTATTTAAGAACAGCTTGTGGGGAGCCTAGGTGGCTCAGTGGATTAAGCATCGGACTCTTGGTTTCAGCTCAGGTCATGATCTCAGGGTCATGGGATCGAGCCCCACATCACGCTCCACGCTCAGCAGGGGGTCTGCTTGAGATTCTCTCCCTCTGTCCTTCCTCTCTCTCTCTCTCTCTCTCTCTCAACTAAATAAATTAATTAAAAAAGAAGAAGAAGAACAGCTTGTAAGTGGGGATCCAGACCTGGAGGCAGCCCCGCTCTGGAGCCTGACGTTTTACCCGCCATGCCACAGAGCCTGTGCCATTGCACTATCTGCAGGAAGGGGCTCTGATCCCACATGACAGTGGATTGGGGGGATCAGTTGAATTCCTGTAGTGTCTTACCAGCTGCTTTTACTTGGAGGGTGGAGAAGGCAGGCGGGCACTGCCATGGTTTTATTTGACCTCCATCTAAAACTTCCCAAGCTGGGGGGAGATAGGGGTTGAAGCCAGTAGGTGTCTTCCACAACTCCCCTTCCCTGAGTCTGAGCTCTTCCCCGGGCTCATACAATGGAACCTGTGAAGTTGTAAGAGGGGTTTCTGCACGTTCTGCAAGAATAATACAAAGACCCTGTGCTCCTCTGCTCCCCAAAACAAAGTCAGATGTCCCAGGAGCACCCCAACTCCAAACCCCATCCACAGCTGGCACCGCATTTCCAGAAGGGTAAACAGCATTATCTTGACATGTCAGAAGGCATGCTTCAGATATGTCGAACCTGTCTCTCCTTTTTCTCCCACAACTGAGGTTGTTCTTCCCCCAAGCAGTGCCTTCCAGCTGGCTGTTACCACTCTTGTCCAACTTGTCACTATCAGCTTCCCTGAGGACCAGCATGGCTCCAGGGTAATTTCTTCCACCTTATCCTCACTCCAGGGACAACCACTATACCCAACACCATTTGAGCTGAGGAAGTTGAATGAATGATAACAATAAGAATCAAATCAGGGGGCACCTGGGTTACTCAGTTGGTTAAGTGTCTGCCTTCAGCTCAGGTCATGATCTCAGGGTCCTGGGATCAAGTCCCACGTCAGGCTCCGTACTCAGTGGGGAGTCTACTTCTCCCTCTCCTTCTGCCCCTCCCCCAACTTGTTCTCTCTCTCTCTCAAATAATTTTTTTAAGAAAAGAATAAAATCAGCCATGATTTTTTGAGTACTTAATATGTGTCAGCCACAACAACTCAGAAATGAGGAAACTAAGACTCCGAAACACCCCCAGGAGACCCAGCTCTTCAACAGCACAGGCAGGATTTGAACCCAGGACTTGCACTTGGCACCTCAGGACTATCTTCCAAGAAGGTTAAACCCGGTGCCCGCAGGAGCTGAGCGAGTTCTCCAGAGTATTTCAGCTTCGCTAGAGGGAAGGCTGGCTTGAGGAGACCCTTTAAGTAGGAGATATAGTTTGAATTCTAGTCTGGATTTGGGGGATCCGCCCCAGAACACATCTCCCCATAAGAGGACTGTGTCTAAATACATTCTCCCATGTGAATGGTCAGAAACTCTAAGTTAATTCTGACACAGCCAAAGGGTTTGAAAAGAATGCCATCTGCCGTCTCTAGCACCTTCAGAATGACTATGAACAGAGAGACTCTCAAATCCCAAATCATTTAAAAAATTGACGTGAATAAGAGGCTGAAACCAAGACAGCCTTGAGATCAAGGTGAGGGAGCTGGAATGTTCGTGGCGACAGCGTGAACTGCCCACCCTCACTCCAGCAACAAGCTGCCAGGATGCCATCCTCGGGACCCCGCCTTCAGCCAAAATCAAAGCCAAATGGAGGGTAAAGAGATACTGAGTCCAGGAACCCAGGCAGGGACAGATCTGCCAGGATGTTGGGGAAGTCCACAAGGTAGCTCAGGAGGACCCTTGTGGAAGAGAAGAGTGGGAGGGAAGAGAAGAAGAGGGTGCTTGACCAGTGACCTTCACGAGCTCATCCTGGGGTTGAAAGTTAAGACACCTGCCCCCACACTGGACTCTAGGCCTGTCCTTACAAGACTCCGAGAAGTTGAGGACCTACACCCCAGCCACCTGGTTGTAAGTCCAGCCCAAATTTGCATTCTCTGAAGAAATGCATGGATCAGATCAATGAGAAGGCCCTAAATGGCAGAACACCCATTACACTGTCTTCCTTAAAAGGGTTTCCTGACCCACTGAAAGCAAGCAAGAATTTTGTGAACCCGAAGGAGCTGGGCTGGGGGTGCAGGGATACCTAAACTTGCCTTTGTTTTGTCCCCCTAAGTCCCATGGAAGTGATCTTCATGTTTCTTCTAGAGCTACCGTCCACTCTCCCTTCCGCATCCCACACACTCACCTCCTCATTCCACCTGTGGAGATGATCTGAAACCCACGTGCCCCAACAAATCCAGCCATCGACCATAATCCTAGATGCATTGCAGTTGGCAGTACGGTCCCATGGGATGGGCTGCCGGGGCAACCACAGCATGGCTCCCATGCGAGCTTGCACCCCACTCATGTCTGGCTCCCTAGAGGGGACCTCTTCTGTGAGACCCTCAGAGATCCTGGCCTAGAGACTGGCCCTTGTTATGAGCTGACTTGTGTCCCTAAACCCAAGTGTGGAAGCCCTAGCCCCCATCACCTCAAAACGTGACTTTATTTGGAGACGGGGTCTTTAAAGCGGTGATTAAGTTAAAATAAGACCATAGTGTAGGTCCTAATCCAGTCTGACCGGTGTCTTCAGCAGAAGAGGAAATTCGTACCCACAAAGAGAAACAGGGACACGCAGCACGCAGGGAAGACCACGTGAGGACAAGGTGGGAAGGCAGCCATCTGCAAGTCAAGGACAGAGTCAAGGACAGAGGCCTCAGAAGAACGCAGACCCGCCAACATCTTCATCTGGGACTTCCAGAACTGTGAGGGAATGATTTTCTGGTGTTGAATTTTGTGGTACTTTGTGGTATTTTGTTACGGTAGCCTGAGCAAATTAATACAGACCTCATCTCGGGCCTCTGCCACCTTCTGTCACTAATAATAATAAAGCCTAACCTTTATTCCACATCGGGTTCTGTGCTAAAGCAGTTTGTGTGCTTATCTCATTCAGTCCTTTCAACGACATAGGGAACGTTACCCCATTTTACAAATGGGAAAACTGAAGCTCAGAGAAGTTAACCCCTTACCCAAGGTCACCCAGTTGATAAATGACTGAAATGGGATTCAACTCGCAGCCACCACAACACACCCTGGGGATGCCCAGGGCACCAGTCCCTGGAAGGACCCTGCGACAGACTGAATGTTGGTGTCCCCCCAGGATTCATCGGTTGAAATCCTACCCACCCCACCCCCCCACACCCACATGGATGATATTAGGAAGTGGGGCTGATTAGCAATGAGGGGGGGACCCTGGCAATGGAATTAGTGCTCTTACAGAAGGGGCCTCAGAGAATTCCCTCACCTCTTTCCACCATGTGAGGACACAGTGAGAAGTTGGCAGGCCGCAACCTGGAAGAGAACCAGAACCTGACCATACTGGCTCCCTGACCTCAGATTCCAGGGCTTCGAGGAGATACGTTTCTATCCTTAATAATCAACCAATGCTTCTTGGCCTCTTCACTAAGATCAAGTGTTAACAAGGCACCCAGTCTATGGTATCGTGTTAGAGCAGCCCCAACTAAGCCCCCTTAGCCCAGCTCTCAGACCAGCTTGATGAGCCCGATGGGTAGAGCCAACATGGCCAGTGGTGACACACAGCCCCAGAGCGCCTTCCTGGAACCCCAGGAGTGGCATGTCCTCCCAGGAGCCCATGAACCTCGTGTTCCTCATCTAAAGACCTGTGGAGCCATGATTTCGCTCCTCTCCCCTCTGAAGGAAGCCTCTGCCACTTTGTTCTTGGGCATCGGGCACTGAGCAAGCCCACTGGAACCATCACAAAGCTCTCCCTTCACAAGCCACCTTGGGTCATCTTCATATCATTCCGGTACCTAAGTGCCCTTGGGGACTCGAGTTCATCGATTCACCTTAGGAAAAAGATTAGCTCAGAAGCAACAGAAATGCCAGCCACCTACCAAGAATAAGAACAGGGTTGCTTCCCCGCCCCCTCCCCACCGCCATGCCAGAAGGTCAGAGCCGCAATGGCTCTTAGAGATGGCCCTTTGTCCTTCCAGCCGCGGGTCCCACGACGCAGCAGACCGAGCAGGGACAGTGATGAGGCAGCGGAGTCTGACATAAACTGCAGGGAATGGTCATCTCATGCAGCTAACTCACCCTCCCTGCAGGCCCCCTGCAGAAAAATGCCACCGTCAACCCTCTTAATGAACAAAGCAGAACTTTGAATTACTTCGAAGGGCAGGAGGAGGAATAGAATCTGTCCCCTGCTACTCATGTAACAGTACTCATTTCAATGTAAGCGTTATTAGTTCCCCACTGGGCTTCTCCTTGCCCGTGGAGCGACCTGAGGGAGAGTGGGCTCTGTTCCCCCATCGCCCCAAGCACCACGTGTGTCTCAGGCTGCGGTGTCTGAATCACCTGCCTGAGACCCACCCGGAGACCTTGTTAAATGCGAATTCCCAGTCCCGGGCTCCACATCTGCTGACTCAGGCTCTCCATCCACAGTGGGGCCCAGGAATCTGCAGTCCTCAAGCACCCCGGCTGACTCTGAGTCCCACCGCCCTGCCGGCTCCTTAGCCCACTCAGGAAATGGGCCAGGCCCTGATGGGGGACATCAGGAGGGGAACCAACTGTCCTGATGTGGCCCCAGGGGTCCCTGGGACATGGGACAGGCATGGCCATCCTAGCCCCTTTCAAATCACACACAAGGACAAGGAGCAGGAGTTCCCAAGCTCCCAGATGAGATGTCGTCTCCAAATGGCTCTTACTTGGTGTTGGAATGCGCCCCAAATGTACTCAGCATTGAGAGTGGGTGTGGGTGTTGTTCTGGGATTTCACAACACTCCAGATGAAAAAATGAAGTCAGAGCATGAAGAGCTGACTCAGGGACTCTAGAAGAGGGTCCAGCTCCCCCAGTGTGTTTCCTGCACAGAATCTACTACCTCCACCGTGTGCTGAAAGCAGCAAACACCCGCTCTGAACGGACTGTTCAATTAGGATCAGAGGAGTCACCCCTGGATAGGAGGAGGTCGTGAGAATCACAGGATGTCGGAACCAGAAAGTCTCCTGGAGATCAGACAGTCCTGGTCCCTCATTTCTCAGATGAGGAAACTAAGGTCTGGAAGGGCCACATGATTGGCAGGGTCGCATAGCGAGCCAGCCGAAAGGTGACTCTAGCTCTCCTATCTCTGCACAGCGACACAAGCCCTTGTGGGGCGGGGGGAGGGGGGGTGCAGTAACAATAGCAGAAAAAGAAGCCAGAAATATCAGTTGAGGGGGAGGAGGCTAGATGCATAGATGGGTTAGAGCAACAAGTGCTTAAGGACCATGGTGTCCTAACCCCCCCACACACATTACAGATAAGAACCAGAGGGACACAGAGGTCAAATATATTTCTCAAGGCCATACACAGGAAATATCCTTTGCAGGTCACTAAGCCCTGTCCACAGTGGGACCTGCCAAAGAATCCAAAGATTTGCTGTATCTGAAATGAGAGACCCTCATGGCAGCGTGCAGCAGAAGGGAGGGACCAGCGCTCTGGGAGCCGGACTGGAGCCCTGGGTCCATGGACACTGTCCCAAAGCCTTCAGCCTGGGAAGCTTTCCCAGTGAGGAGAGGGGCTATCCTGGGAAGAGCAGTAGGGGTGACTTTCACTTTTCACTTTAAACAGTTTTGAAGGGGCACCTGGGTGACTCAGTCAGTTAAGCGTCTGCCTTCGGCTCAGGTCATGATCCCGGGGTCCTGGGATCGAGCACCGCATCGGGCTCCCTGCTCTGGGGGAAGCCTGCTTCTCCCTCTCCCACTCCCCCTGCTGGTGTTCCCTCTCTCGCTGAGCTTCCCTTTGTCAAATAAATGAATAAAATATTTAAAAAAGAAATAAATAAACAGTTTTGAGTTACTCGAAATAACTGGTAAGAATTTGATTTTTGTGATAACATTTTTAAAAAGATTAAAGAGGTTGAGGGGTGCCTGGTTGGCTCAGTTGGTGGAGCAATGCGATGCTTGGTCTCTGAGTTGTGAATTCGAGCCCCACGACAGAGGCAGAGTTCTTTAAAAAATAATAATAAGGGCGCCTGGGTGGCTCAGTTGATTAAGTGTCCACCTTTGGCTCAGGTCATGATTTCAGGGTCCTGGGATCGAGCCCCGGATGGGGCTCCCTGTTCAGTGGGGAGTCTGCTTCTCCCTCTTTCTGTCCTCTCCCCCTGCTTGTTCTCTCTCTCCCCCGCCAAATAAATAAAATCTTTAAAATAATAATAATAAACAAGATTAAGCGGAGAGGGGCCGTTGTTTGGTGGCGAGAGAGGCAGGAGAGCAAGCCCTGAGCTATGGAAAGCAGAGAGATGAGAACAGCGGGATTTCAAGGCAGAGGCTGAGATCAAGGCAAGACCGAAGGACCCCTCAGCAACCAGAGGTAAGGTGGATCTCCTGGAGGGGAGAGAAGTCTGTTTGGTGGTAGAATTGGACTCCAAGTTGCCTTTTCAAGTACATTAAAAGTAACTAATCTGGAGATGGTCTGGCATTTCTACTTGTCATAGTCACAGGAGAAAGACGGCACCTAAGGATTTTAGAGCTAATTTCTAAAAAGTATTTTGAGTTCCTCATAAATGAGCATTCCAAAATATTGCCTCCAAGTTATAGTCCATGACAAAATGGAAACAATCTTCCAGGAATTGGTGCCTCTGTTGTTGACCCAGTAAAAGCCTGGCTATGCAGAACCCTTAGGGAAGGAATGAGTCACTTTATAGAGCAGAATTTCCTGAATAGCTTGAAGGCGAAAACCTTAAGTGACAGACAAGTAAACTTTTAAATAGAAGTCTTTCTAAACTGGCCTCCTCCGCCCCCTGTGCTCTAAAACAGAGGACTCAGGACATGGTTTCCATAATCCCATTTTAAGGCAGCCCCTAGGGCTTACCAGTGCCTGGAAGGACTCCACTCTTAGGTCCAGAATTTTCCCTCTCTGGCCATAATCCCCACCCCACACCCGTGCCTCACTCCCTCCACCCCGACCCTGCGCTCACTTCATCCCTGGTCCCCAGTCCAAGCGCCTCATTACTGCCGGCCATCCCGGCATCCGGAGTTCAGCAGCCACGCCCAGGAGGTCAGCAGTTCTCTGTGTCCCTGTTACTGAAGCTGCAGAATTGGAATCTACCGAAGAAGGGCACAGAACCACACGGCCAAGCACGAAAGCAATAGGCAGCCTGTGTTTCACACAGGACGCTTTCCTCTGCAGAGTTTCTGAAGCAGTCACACAGGTAGTTTTAGCTCCATTTTTATGACAAAACTAAGGTTGGCAGGTTTTGTGAGCTTTGTAAGGTCACCTGACCAAACACCCATGTTCTAACTCCAAAGCCTTATACCTTGCTCCCTTTTGAATTACCTACTTTGATCACATATCTTAAAATCTGCCAAAAAAAAAACAGGCAGAAGGAGCCAAAATCAGCAATCCAGCTACACTCCTTTAACTTGAAGATCTTTGGAATCAAGCTGGGCGGTAACTCTTTATTTCCGTTATTGTTAAATTGTAGTTTGTGCAAATCATCGTAATTGCAAATAGCAAAGAAGTATTTGGTATGAGCCAGCTACTGAGGTGTTTCTGCAGAAGAGGAGATACAAAGGGTGTGGACAACAGGACTAGGTCCGCACTGTAATTGTGAACAGCCCCTAAGGGAAGAAATCAAAGGGGGGAGTGAAAGTGTCTGTCCTTAATCTACTCTCGGGAGAGTTGGCTTCTGCTCTATTTTTATCTGGAAGTCTTACAGATTAGGAATGTGTTTCTAATGATGGATCCATTTTCACCGTATCCCAGGACAACACAGTGTCCTGTGTTCCAACAAATCACTTATGATGGAATGCTAGACATTTGGATTTTTGCAGAGGGTACACACCACTGTCACTCTGACTGCTATCCCTGTAAGTTTATGACCACAGGTCTCAAGTTACCACCCAGCACTGCCCGGAAATGCTACTCCATTTCTTAGCAAGTTCCTCTCCCCCTTCCCAAGATGGTGTTCCACACGTTCTCCTCTCCATTCCAGCCTCCTTCCCTGCCTCTGCTCTCAGTTCAGGATCTTGCCCCTTATGTCACCCAGAAAATAGAAGCCAAGATCAAAGGCTACCTCATCTCCCCTCCATCAAGCCCTTGGCCTCCCAGCATCCACCTCTCCCTTCAGGCCAGTTCTGTTGATAGAGTGACCACCTGTCCCAGTTTGCCTGGGACTGGGAGCGGGGAGTGGCCCGGGGACATGGAACTTTCCATTTTAAAGCTTTCCCAGGATGTGGGACTTCCAGTGCTAAAACTGGGGAAGGCACTCTAAACACAGATGGGCTCCCCCCGCCCTGCTCCTTCCCATCAGAGGCCCACCCTCCGGGGGACACGAGGTGCCATCCCTTCTCCCAGCTGTGGGCTCCAGTCCCGCATCACCCTCTCTTCTGCCTCAACCCCCTCTCCCTGTCCATGCACTCCTTCCCCTGACCATGCAGACACAGTCTAAGATCCCCCACCCTACAGAATAAGGGACAGCTCCCTTGACCCTACTTTTCTCTCCTCCTGCCAACCTGATTCGCTGTCCTTTCGCTCAAAGCTCTACCCGTGCTCACTGAACCCTTTCACGCCTGCCATTCTGGTCAACAGCTTCTACTCGGACCCTCTCCTCTTCCCTCCAACAAAACCTCCATGGTCAAGATCACCCACACTGCCAAATCCAAAGTGAATTCTGAGTTCCTGTCTTACTCAACCTGTGGTGAGGGATCAAGATTTTTGCGTCTTTATTTTCTATTGATTACAGACTAACACTTTTGAGAAAGAAAATAAGAAGGAACAGCCAGCTACAAGAATGAGCGCATGCTGCACCCAAATGTTTATAGCAGCAATGTCCACAATAGCCAAACTATGGAAAGAACCTACATGTGCATCAACAGATGAATGGATAAAGAAGATGTGGTATATATAT
>LNAC01000014.1:1929981-1947807 GCA_002007465.1 Ailurus styani
CCCCCTCCCTGCCGCTACCAGAATTTCTCAGAGGGATCCAGATCCCTACACAAGGGTTACCGGGGGCCCTTGTTTAAAATGCTGTGACAGAGACAGAAACCAGACCCAAGAGGACACACACTGTGTGATCCCGCTTATCGGAGGGCCCCGGAGCAGTCAGTCCACAGAGACAGAAATGAAAGGGTGGCTGCCAGGGGCTGGGGAAAGGGGAGCTGGGAGTCAGTGCTTCATGGGGACAGAGTTTCTGTTTGGAAAGATGAAAAAGCTCTGGAGGTGGCTGGTGGTGATGGTTGCACAACAGTGTGAAAGTCCTTAATGCCACCAGACTGTGCACTTGAAAAATGATTTAAATGGTCAAGTTTCGATTATGTATATTTTACCACAATAAAAAAAAATTGCTACGGGGCACCTGGGGGGCTCAGTCCGTTAAGCATCTGCCTTGGGTTCAGGTCATGATCCCAGGGTCCTAGGATCAAGTCCCGCATCGGGCTCCCTACTCGACGGGGAGCCTGCTTCTCACTCTCCCTCTGCCAGCCACTCCCCCTGCTTGTGCTCTCTCTCTGTGAAATAAATTTTTAAAATCCTAACAAAAAAAAAAAAAGGCTACGACACAATCAGCACCTTGGGAGTCATGCAAGGAAGCCCCGTTCTTAACCAGCTCCCCAACCCACCACCCCAGGGTCTTCTGTGAGAACCAGGAGCCGCTACCCCTTCCTTCCCAGAGCTGCTGAGCGCGGCCTTCCTGATCCTGACCATCCGCACAGGGGAGACGGCAGGGGTCTCCCTTCTCCCACTCTCGCACCTCCCAGGGGCTGCCTGCCAGAACCAGCCCGCAGGCCACAGGCAAACGTGTGAGGAGGTTGCTGACTTCCTAGGGGCTGGGGTTCTAACCTGTGAAGGAGGGAGAGTTACAGACGCGGGGTGGGGGGGTGGGTGGGGGCAGGGAGCCCATGGAGCCCGGATCCCCGACCCCATCCCTCAAGGCTTTCCTGAGGGGTGAGAGCTGTATCAGACAGACCCTGAGGAATAATTTGGGAGGGGGGGGGTGGGATCAGGGGGCTGCTGACCAGAGGAATTACTGCGCAAAGGCCTCTGGGATGTGTGGAAAGGGCCGGAAGGGAGGGCTGGGGGATGTGTACCAAGAACAAAGAGAAGCCGGGTCAGAGGCCTCCAGGGCCCCGGTGCGAAGCAGCCTAGAATCTCCGAGGAACTCCCCTCCACAGCAGACAGTGTTATCTTAAGAGCACAAAGCACTTGGCCTCCTTATCTCCTCACACTCTTCCCTGTGGTTTCTTGGGATGGCCTCCTGCCTCCCACAGCCAGGCGGGTCTGGTCCGCACACACATTCCATTCTTCCAGCTGCAGCTGGGGCTGGGGGGGCGGGGGGCGGGGGCTCTGGCCCTGAGAGCTCTATAAACCCAAACTGACCCCCCAGGTCCCTGCCGGTGCCCCCCCTCAGCCCCCGCAGACAGCCCCCAGCTCTCACCGCGGCCACGTCAATCCCCTTCTAGACCCCCAGAGAGCGCTGGTCGAAAAGGGCCTCTTCTTTTCCTTTCTCCTTCTCCTTTGCCTTTCCCAAATTGCCCACCCTCAGCCACGTTTAGAAAAGAGGAGAGTGTGCGCCCTACAAAATCACTTTCATATAAGACCTGCCAGGCCTTGGAACGCAAGAGTTTCGCTAAGGTCGGCGATGAAGACGAGAAACGACTCCTAGTCCGGCACGTCCTGTAATAAGGGAGTTGGACAAATTTTCAAATGGCTTTGTTTTTTTGAAAGAGATCCATTTCCTTGGGTAGTTTGGGGTCTGGTAAAGTAGTAAATGTGCTAGGAAGTACCTCCGCAGGTTTGTCAGGCCAGCGTTTTCGTCTCAGGTACAAGGAGGGTTGGCAGGTTGCCGGACTGCTCACGACCCCTTTTGCCAAGATGTGTCACTCGCAGCCTGTCACTGTGCTCGGGGCACATCCTGGACAAGCAGCAGCCTCCATCCCTGCACCCCAAGGCCTCCTACTCCTCCCTCCTTTGTGTGAGAAGCCCATAGTATGAAATCAAAGTTCTCTTTCTAGAACCGGCTCTCCAAGTGGGTGATCCAGCCCTTTGTGCAATCTTGTCCTTTTCCCTGTTTCGCTGTGAAACTATTCTTGAAAGTGTTCCAAAGTGGCTTTAGGGGATATTCATATCTCCACTGTTTTTCACTTCAGTGAAAACTGGTGGTGAATTTGGCCAGGGCCAGGGAGCTGGGAGCCAGAGGAGAGAGCGATAAGATGCCGGGTGCCCTTCTGGCTCGACTCCAGATTCGTAGAAGGGTATCACACCCCACGCTCCCCATCTCTAGCAGGAGGGCAGGAGACAGGACTCGGGGAAGCCTTGCACACGCACGCACGCAGACCCTGCTCCCTGCCAGGCGGGGCAGCCCTTGGCTCCCTGCCCGTGACTGCTGGGGGAGCAGGCAGGACCCAGTGGCCCCCTGTCCTGGACAGTGAGACCCACGGAACCCTCATCCTTGCTATGCTTGCCTCTGCCCCTTTCTACGTGCCCATGTCCGTGTCGGTCGCTGCCCCCCTCCCTCACTCCCCGCCTCCTCACACCCTTGCCCCGGTAACTGATGCTTTAGGGACTGGAGAAAACAAAGCTCAAGGGTTAAATTGCATTCTGGCTTGTGTTCCAGTTCATTCTAGGTACATCAATTCAGAGGCTAATCGAGCAAACCTGGGATCAGCAGAGGAGGGCCTGACCCCTTCTGAAAGGCCCTGATCTCTGAAGGCCTGACCTCTGTCCCCAAAAAAGGCCTTCCTGAGTTCTCTGCTATGCGAGGAATTCTGCATGCAATTTAAAAAAAAAAAAATCCTCCCTGGATTTGCTGCTTTGGGATCTGACCAAGTCAGAGTGTGTGGCGAGGAATGCTCCTTGCCTGGGCAAGGACAGCCACACACAGGAAAGCAGACCTCAGAAAATAACGTCCTCAACCTTCCCAAGAAAGCCCAGTGGCTGCCTTCCCTGAGCAACCAAACCAAAGAACTGAGCAGCGGGGAGAGAAGCAGGGCTGATCCTTCACCATGAGGCAACCAGGATGAGAAAGACCATGTTAAAGGCTGCACCCTGTCCTCGAAGAAGAACTTGTCTGGAGAAATCCTAACCCCAGCACCTGAGAATGGGACTGCGTTTAAAGACAGGTCCTTCAAGAAGTGGCTGAGGTAAAGTCAGGTCATTAGAGGGGCCAGAATCCAATAGGACTGGTGTCCTAACCACAAGAAGACACAAGGACACAGGCAGTTACAGAAGGAAGATGCTGAGGAGACATTATCCACAAGCCGAGGAGAGAGGCCTTGACCTTGGACTTCTGGCCTCCATGACGGTGAGAAAATAAGATTCTGTGGTTTCAGCCTCCTGGTCTATGGCACCTGTTACTGTGGCCCTCACAGGTGAAGGCCGAAGATGGAGCTGCAGAAAGCCTCCAGCCACCTATCTGAAGAGGAGAACAGAAGAGCTAAAGGAAAGTGAATCTGCTGTGAGTATGAACAATCGTGATGGTTTGGGGCTGGGTCCACGTGGCTACATTTCCCAGAATTCCCTCCCCTCTAGGGTCCCGGGTCAGCGCAGTCCCCGAGAGAAATATATGGGCCAATGGAAGGTTTGGAAGGCACAGGTGAAGCGCTGCCACTTTGTTCTGCTCTGAAGGAGGCTCAGGGCCCGCGCACCCCGCGCACGCCGGTGATGCCCCGCTGGCCCACCTTGTTGGCATGGGATGGCTGCTGGGCCTGCAGCAAATTCAGCTCCCAGGCCAGGGGTATGCGGCTCTGGGATGAGGGCCCCAGCTTGCCCCTCTGTCACCCGTCCAGGTCATCGTGGAGAAGGCAGGCAGTGAGGGCCAGGCACGGTTCCAGGCTGTCCACCCACCGTCCCTGCCTGGTGAGACACGGGACAGCACCTTACACAGACTGCAGACTGGCCTCCCACCAGCACAGCCGCTCGGACCCCAGGGATAGAGCCCCTCTTCTCTCTATAGCTCTCGGACGGTCCACTTCTCTCATCAAATCTTGACTGATACAATCAACAATAGAAAAAAAACTTAGTCGGCTACCTGCACTGGTGCACATTTAAGACAAATAACCGTATGATGTCCTGGATGTTTATTTCTCTGAAGCATGATGGAGTCAACATTGTGCCTCTCACCAGGTGCAGAATCTCAAAGCCTATTCTTTCCCCACCTGCTGTTCCTGTCTGTGAATTCTCTCACACTTTGCTCCTTCATTTCCATTCCTCTTGCATCATCTAGACTAGACCCTCAGTGCTTCATTCCTGCCTCCACACCTCCTACCCACTACCTGCCTCTGGCCCCAAACCTCTGCTTCTAGAAAGCCAGGCTGCAACACACTTCAAAGGCGAAAGACCAAGACCAAACCCTCTGCCTAGACGTTAAGACCTTTTATAATCTGTCCCGACCCTACTGCCCTGCCATCCTCCCTACTGCTCTTCAATATGTGCCCTCTACAGAGTAAGGTCAGTCTCACCTTCCCCATTGGGGCCTTCTATGCCTCTCCATCCCTGGGCCGCCCCTCGGGTTGTTCCCACGCTGTAGGACTTCTTAATAGTCAAGGCTCAAAGCTCACCTCCTTCGAGAAGACTTCCTTCATCACGGTCATCAGGTGTAGCATTCTAGAGAAAGGACTCTGGAATCTAGCCAGCCTGGATTCAAACCCTGGCTTTGCCCTTGCGAGCTCTCTGTCACTCAATCTTTCTGCTCCTCAGATGCCTTCACTGTAAAGCAGGCATAAAACTGTACCTGCCTCATAGGGTTTTCGTGAGAATTCATGAGTTAATTCAGATAAAGCCTTTTCACCGTGCCTGACACCTAGAAAGTGCCTGATAAGGGTTAGTTCTTATTTTATTTTTATTTTCATTATTACCTGACCCTTCTGACCATCTCCAATCCTCTTCTCCCCTGAGTTTCTACACCTAGAATAGTAGCGACCGCGTCACTCAAGCACATCATTCATAGTTGATCTGGTACCGTTCCCTGCAATTTCATGTGTAACAAAGAGGAACAAGAACTGTCTATCTGCAATCAGAACATCAAAAAGCAATAGCTTATTCACGAGCATAAAATATTCCTCATTCCTCATGTGCAGAATAAGCAGGACACCTTCCCCTACTTCTTCCTGATAGCATTTAACCCCGAAGAGGCCTAGGAGGAAAAAGATGAAGACAACTGTCTGGAACATAAAGACAGGAGAATGCTTGCCCCACCACCCAGCACCCCCCACCACCACAACGGTCTTGAAACTCATCCTCCTGGTGCATCTGAACACCAAAATGTGACATTTTTAAAGACATGGTTTTACAAGAAGAACTGCCTGGAGGGTGGTCTGATCAGAGGAAGGGACCTCAGCCAGCATTCGCTCCTCCTGAAATTGAACAGCACCCAAGTTAGGGGAGATCCAAGGGGGCCACTGAATAGTGACAGCATCAGGTGGGGTGGGTTCCTGGAGCCGTGCAGACTCCACACTCCCTCCCTGGGCCTTCTGGTTTACCACCCAGACTGCCAGAGACTCATGAATTAGCCGGTTCGTAGTTCAAGACAATATGGAAGTCACTCAACACTCCACTTTTTCGGGTCTCCCTTTTCTCAGCTTTAAAATGAAGGAATTGGTGGAACCGGAGGAGAGCTAGCAAAGCACCCAGTTCCGAAATTCTGCAGTGTTTTCTTTTTTTTTTTTAAGATATTATTTATTTACTTACTTACTTACTTGGGGCGGGGGGTGGAGGAGGAACAGAGGGAGAGGGACAAGCAGACTCAAAGCTGAGTGCAGAGCCCAGCTGGAGGGGTGGTTCCGGCAGCCCCGAGATCATGACCTGAGCCAAAATCAAGAGTCAGAGGCTCAACAGACTGAGCCCCCCAGGGGCCCCAGCACAGTGCTCTCTGTATAGTCAGAGCAAAAAAAGGCAGTCAAGGAGGACTCTAAGAGTTTAATTTTTGCCCCAAGCAATCTACAGATTCAATGCAATCCCTATCAAAATTCCAATGGCATTTTTTAGAGAAACAGAAAAAACATTTGTATAGAGCCACAAAACAGCCAAAGCAATCTTGACAAAGACGAACCATGATGATTTCACTTCCTAATTCCAATCTATATTACAAAGCCACAGTAATCAGAACGGTAGGATATTGGCTTAACAGCAGACATATAGATCAAAGGAACAGAATAGAGAGCCCAGAAACAAACCCATGCATTTATGGACAATCTATTTATGACAGAGGAGGCAGGGATGTACAATGGGGGAAGCATAGTCTCTTCCACAGGTGAGAGTTTGATTTTCCCTTTCCCCGTGAACAGAGTGGTATCAGAAAGAAGGGAGAAAAAACACAGCTTTACCTGTGCCTTGACGCATCTGGTACCTGAGCTCTCCTGGATGAGAGGTGCCAAAGCCAAGGATGAACACGGCAAGGTGTAGGGCTTACCTGGATTCAAGTCCCAGCTCTGACACTTACGGGCAACCCATGAGGTCCCAGCCATTGCATAAGGCAAATAATCATGCTTATTTTACACACATTTGATTAAAGTGTAAAGCACTTTGCACGGAACCCAAACCAAAGGACGTGCTCGGATCATTAGGCTATTCAGCAAATGTGGACTGATGTCTACAGAATGATAGGCTCTATCCCAAGGCACTGGGCCACAATCTTAAAAAAGACTCCACCTTACAGAGTTGACTTTTGGGAGGAAAAGACAGATAAGAAGAAATAACCAAAATAAAATAAGATTTTCTCAAAGGCATAGGAGAAGAATATGAAGAAAAATCAAGCAGAATAAATGGGACAGGAATGGGGCTGTGATTTTAAGTAAACTCCCCAGAAAAGGCCATTTCTCCATTAGGAGAGAGCAACCTTGAAGGGACAGCTTGATCCTCATTGCCAGTGCTCTGGGTGTGGTACCAACAAAGTATTTCTATTGGTGTTCAAATGGACATTCCTGCTCAGCCAGACCTCCCAAAATCGAATGTCTGAGCTGGAAGAGAACTTGGAGATGCTCTATTTCATTTTGTAGAAGAACTGAGACCCAGAAACGTAGGCTGACAAACCCAAGGCCACACAGCTCACTCCTAGACAGAGGCTGATCCTGCCTCTGAGGCTAACGTTCTTGCCTCTGTTGTGGTCCGTTGTCTCTGACCGTGTAAACCTGCCACCTGGAGCCTGGAAGCCTTCACTCTAGTTCACGGTCAATGGCTGTGTAGTCTGAATATTTCTCATTCACACACATCTGACAGGAAAAAAAATTATCATAGACTTGCAAGAAGACATCCACAAAGCAGGGACCCCCATTTCAAGAATTAAGAGTGAGAGGCCATTGCTTCCGGTGGTCACGGGGCACAAGAACCCCATCGCACGG
This sequence comes from Ailurus styani, assembly GCA_002007465.1. Taxonomy (NCBI): domain Eukaryota; kingdom Metazoa; phylum Chordata; class Mammalia; order Carnivora; family Ailuridae; genus Ailurus; species Ailurus styani. The sequence continues at coordinate 1,937,367 of LNAC01000014.1, forward strand.
AAAGGCAAACACCACCCACAAAGCACTTACACAGCACTCCTTGGCTGGAGGACCGTCATCAAAAAAAACCAAAAATCTCTTTCCATTCTTTTCTTTCACCTTAGATTGTCACCAAAATGTGAAAACAAAATTGTGGATTGTGCTGAATCCCTGAAGCCCTGAGGAGACACCCGCAGAGCCCAGTGCAAGGAATCTCACACCCAGACGGGTCCTTGAAGGGCTGTTTCTCTTAGGAGAAATCCTTACCCCCATCAGGGACATTTCTAAGAACCACCAAAGCTAAAGGGAGCAGCGAGAGCTGATTAACCAGTTTCCCTTGGTTCTGAAGCCGCCCTGGCCCAGAAGGATGGCCGCGGGAGCTGAACACCTCTGCACAGCTGTCGGGGACACAGGAACATCAGTGGGCCATTAAGATAGGGACCTCAACGCACCACCCATCCATTCAACAGATACGCAGTGAGCGCCTGTTATGTGCCAGGCACTGAGGATATGACAGGAAGCCAAACAAAGCCCATCACAACATGGAGCTTCTTATGAGGAAGCAGGAAGTGAACGAATCAGGGAATGAACACGTATCAGAGAGCGATAAGTAAATGGGTAAAAGGCATAGGCGGTCCCTGAGGTCAGGGGAAAGAGGGTTTGTTACTTTAGGTAAGGTCTCGGAGAAGGTCTCTCTGGTCAAGCGACACTGGAGGGCAAAGAGTTTGTCAAGGAAAGAACATTCCAGGCAGAATTTTCACGGCAAATGCAGAAGCCCTGAGGTGGAAGAGCAAGGAGACCCTGGTGACCGGAGCTCAATTCCAGAAGAGAGTTGGGGTCAGAAGAGCAGTGAGGGCCAACAGACCTTTGCAAGCACTTGAGATCTTCCTCGAGGGAGAGGGAGAGCAAGGGAAGGTCATGAGTGAGGAGTGACATTATTGGACTAAGGTTTTGAAAGGATCGAACCTGTTGCTGTGCTAAGGGACCAGAGAGCACCCAGGGCAGAAACAGGGGGAGCAGTTTGGAAACGGTTGCCATCCTCCCAAAGAGACATGGCGGCCATGATCAGGGCAGTAAGGACAGAGACTCGGAGAAAAGACTAGATTGCGAATCTGGAAGATGGAGCTGATGGGAATTGGTAGTCATCTATGTACAGGCTGTAAAAGAATTAGGGGAGTCCACGGGATGCCTGGGTGGCTCAGTCGGTTAAGCATCTGCCTTCATCTCAGGTCATGATCCCGGGGTCCTGAGTCCCCCATGGGGATCCTTGCTCAACAGGGAGCCTGCTTCTCTCTCTGCCTGACACTCTCCCTGCTTGTGCTCTCAATCTCTCTGACAAATAAATACATGAAATTTTAAAAAGAAAAAAAATAGAATTAGAGGAGCCCAGGGTGACGTCAAAGTTTCAGCCTGAACAAGCTGGGGTAGCAGTGACGTTTACAGAGAGAAGTAAGGTCTGTAGGAGGTACCCAGTGGGGGGAGGGGAGAAGGGAGGGGGAGACAGAATTTTGCCGGAGTTCAGGCTCTGTTTCTGATTGGTAAAGTCAGCCTTGCATAGGAGATGGGCCACATGACCCAGCAGTCCCCCTACTGGGTACATACTCACAAGAATTAAAAGCCGGTACTCGTGCAGGTGCGTGTACACCGCCCACGTTCCGAGCAGCCTCATTCACAATAGCCGAAAGGTGGAAACCACCCAAATGTCCATCAACAGATGAATGGATAAACAAAATTTGGCATATATAGCCAATGGAGTATGCTTCGCCTGGGTGGCTCAGTCAGTTAAGTGTCCAACTCTTGATTTCAGCTCAGGTCGAGAGATCGAGCCCCGACATTGGGCTCCTTGCCGAGCATGGAGCCTGCTTGGGATTCTCTCTCTCTCTCTCTCCTTCTGCCCCTTTCCCTGCTCTCCATGCACACTTTCTCTCTCTCTCAGATATATAAATAAAATGGAGAAGGAAGGAAGGAAGAAAGGGGGGAAGGAAGGGAGGGAGGGAAAGAAGGAGGGAAGGGAGGGAAGGAAGGAGGGGAGGGAGGGAGGGAGGAAGGAAGGAAGGAAAGAAGGAAGGAAGGAAGGAAGGAAGGAAGGAAGGAAGGAAGGAAGGAAGGGGACAGGACTAGAATAAGATGCTCAGAGAAGCAGAGTGAGCAAAGAAGACTGAAAGAGCAGGAAGAGGCACGACGTGGCACACAACGGGGGAGACCTGACGCTACGGCCTTGGTGACCAAGAGCAAGAGCTTGTGGCAAGCAGTCCCACTTGAGGCTGATGAAGGGCCACACTGGCACCAGCTCACGCCGAGCACTTACTGTGCGTCTCAGCAGCGTATAGGGACTCACTGACTCAGTCCACACAGCCACTGACCCTGTGAGGGGAGTCCCCCCGTCGTCCCCTGTTCGCAAATGAGGAAACTGGAAACCTCCCAAGGTCAGAGCGGCAGAAACAGGATTCGACCTCAGTCAGTGCAGTCCGGAGCCGGGCTCTCACCCGCTCGTCTACACAGCGCCGGATGGCGGGCGGTGTGACCCACAGCCCCATGGTCAGCTTCCCAGGATTCCACCCTTCCAAACTCACTCGAGCATTTAGGACACTGTGTGACCAGGTTGATGTCTTGATTCAAGAGCCCCACTCGGGGGCACCTGGGTGGCTCAGTCAGTTAAGTGTCTGCCTTCGGCTCAGGTCATGAACCCAGGGTCCTGGGATTGAGCCCCGCATCGGGCTCCCTGCTCCACGGGAAGCCTGCTTCTCCCTCTCCCCCTGCTTGTGTTCCCTCTCTCGCTGTGTGTGTGTCTCTCTCTCTCTGTCAAATAAATAAATAAAATCTTTAAAAAAAAAAAGAAGAAGAAGAAGAAGAAGATTGAAAAAAAAAAAAGCGCCCCACTGGTCCAAACCTCACAGTCTCATATCAAAGTGCAGCAAAGACTCTCTGATCAAACCTCTGATCTGCTTATTTACCAGAATGACTCTCCGTGACAACAGCTGTCAGCCGTGTTGTCATGACAAATGGTAGCTGTGTGCTGTTCAAACGCGTTTCTAACAATCAAGGGAAATGGCAGAATCCTTCTGAGAAGTTGATGTAGCGATAGCTGGAGGCTCGTGGCGGGGGGCAGGAAAGGTTGGTTTCTGGCGTCCCGGGGAGGTCATGTTGACACAAAGCTCAGCCTCAAAGTCCACGCGAGTGTGGGACATGGAAGTTGGTTTGCAGGGACACATCGGGGTCAGGGGAAAGCCTACGACGCGGTCGGTCAAGGAGTCTCCAACAGGGGTAACCGTGATTTCCCCTCTAGTTTGAACCAAGGCCCGTGAAGCCACAGCAAGTCCCCTCAGTGGCACAGATTTTACCTGAATCCTGTGCTGGGCAGCATTGCTTCTGCCTCCTTCAGGGCTGGCTCTCGGGAAAGGCTCTCTGACTGAAGCGACATCGTGATATCAGAGTGTACCAGGCCCTTTGAGGACGGGCGTCAAATCCCAAACACCTTTCAGTCTCAAGACTCTTAATAAAGGTCGATGAAGTACATTGCAGAGCAAGACATGCTCCGCTGGGAAGGCAAACACGGCTGCAAGCTAGAAGCCGCTTCCAAAAGGACCAGAGAGGGCTTCCCCGCCGTGCGTGAGTACGAGGAAGCCCGCCAGAAGCTCCTGCCATCATCTGCTTTATGTGCCTGGCACAGTGTGCCGGGGACCTGCCCGATCTCCACTGGACGTGAAGTCTGGTGGAAGCTCAGTCCCATGGGAGCTGACTCGGGGAGGCCCAGGGACCCCAGGACAGCAAGGGACACTGAGTCCAGACTCGGAGGCTCAGGTGGGCTTGGGGGTGCTGATTTAAATGCTCAGAAAAACTAGGAGCAGGTCGCCTGGGTGGCTCAGCCAGTTAAGCGGTTAAGCGTCTGCCTCCAGCTCAGGTCATGATGTCAGGGTCCTGGGATTGAGTACTGTAATCCATCAGCTAGATCAAGATCAAGCCCCATGGGCTCCCTGCTCAGCGGGGCATCCGCTTCCCTCTCCTTCTGCCCCTCCCCCCGCTTTTGGTTTTGCTTTCTCTCTCTCTCTCTCTCTCTCTCTCAAATAAATAGATAAAATCTTCGAAAAAAATAAAGATTTTATCTATTTGAGAGAAAGAGAGAGAGAGGGAGGGAACACAAGCAGGGGGAGTGGGAGAAGGAGAAGCAGGCTTCCCACTGAGGAGGGAGTCCAGTGCGGGGCTTGATCCCAGGACCCTAGGATCATGACTTGAGCTGAAGGCAGCCACCCAACAACTGAGCCCCCAGGTGCCCTTCAAATAAATAAATAAAATCTTTAAAAGAAAGAAAGACGAAGGGAGGAAGGGAAGGAAGGAACGAACGAACGAACGAATGAAGGAACGGAGGGAGGGACGGAGGGAGGGAGGAAACCAGGGAGTGGAAGGCGCATGGAAGAGCACCATGGACCTGCAGCAGCAGGGACCAGCATCAGGATGCTGGAAGAGAAAAGCGTGCAGCCGGAAGCTGGGAGGGCCCAAATGTCAGCCGGCTCGGGGCGGCCTCCCAGGCGGAGCCAAGGATGTGAACCACACCCCGAGAGCCAGGAGGGGCCACTGCAGAACGTGAAGCAGGGCAGTAACATGATCTGATTTTATTTTAGACTGGCCTCTACTTAAAGCTCCCTCCCCCTGCGGAGGGCAAGATCTGTGCCCGGGCAGACCCGAGAGGAGGTGACTGCAGTCCGCAATAAAACTCGGAGACCTCAGCCCTGGAGCTCGGAAAAGCAGGCTGGAATCTGCAGGCCCCCAGAGGTGACCCAGAGAGAGTCTAGTGTCAGAAAAATAAAGCCCCCGGGGATGCCTGGGTGGCTCAGTGGGTTAAGCCTCCGCCTTCATTTGGCTCAGGTCATGATCCCAGCGTCCTGGGATCGAATCCCGCATCGGGCTCCTTGCTCAACGGGGAGCCTGCTTCTCCCTCTGCCTCTGCCTGCCACTCTGCCTGCTTCTGCTCTCTCCCTGACAAATAAATAAAAATAAAATCTTTAAAAATAAATAAATTAACAAACAAACAAACAAATAAATAAATACCAACCCCGGACCTGTCCACGGGAAATTCTGCCATTTGTGAGCTTTCCGGAAGAGAAGCGCCCCCGAAGGGCCTGGGAAGGGAGGGGAAAGCCACCCTAACCCCACAGACATGGAGACAAGAGATGTCGCTCGGAAGAGGACAGAGAGGGCTTCCAGGAGGAAGGGCGCACAGTGCCAAGCACCCAGAGACTGTCCTGGGCAGAGTAAGGGCTAGCCAGAACAGCTCTGCAGGAGGTGGTGGTGAACCCAGGGGTGATGGGGGGCACTAGGTGAGTGGGAGACAGGAAGAACCACCCTTTCTAGCAGGTTGGCTCCACAGGGACAACCCCGTAGACAGCCAGAGCGGGAGGGGCTGAGGGAAGGGTTCTTTAAAAAGGGGAAGGGGTGCACAGAGGTATTAGTAGGGAGGGGATGCCAGGGTAGAGGTGGGGTGCTGGGGAGAGAAGGGGTGAGTGAAGGGAACGCACAGAACCCCTGGTGGGATCCCACGTGGTGCTAGGATGGGATGGGGGTGGTTCCTGGGACAAGGGAGGGGGCAAGGGGGGAGCCGATAAGCTCTGACACTCGGCTCCTGCTGACGGGCTCCACAAAGATTTTCCACATTTCCAGAAAGGCCATATATTCCCTATTTCTGTGAAATCTCCTAATTTTTAAATGTGCACATCTACCTCAAAAAACCAGTTTAAGTCTTACGCAGGCCCAAATCATGGCTAAGGCCTGGACTGAGCCAAGAGCCCACTGCTTAGTGCCCTGTGATCCAGAACCTTCACTCTCCAGTTACTTCTTCCTCTCTCTTGCCCCTCACGTGGGTGTCTCCCCTCAGGGAGGCCTCAAAAAGCATTTCCTTTATAGGATTGAAAATACTCCTCCTTAAACTCTGGTTGATCTTCAACAAGACGTGGATACCAACCCTTTAATCCTAAATCCCTGGCCTCTGCCCCACCATGAACGCTGAATTTAATAGACACTGTCCTGTAAGTCATTTACACAGACCCCATAAATGGTCCACAGCAACCCTCCATCCAAAAAAAGGCTTGTGGGCGCCTGGGTGGCTCAGTGGGTTAAAGCCTCTGCCTTCGGCTCAGGTCATGATCTCAGGGTCCTGGGATGGAGGCCCGCATCGGGCTCTCTGCTCCGCAGGGAGCTTGCTTCCTCCTCTCTCTCTGCCTGCCTCTCTGCCTACTTGTAATCTCTCTCTGTGTCAAATAAATAAATAAAATCTTTTAAAAAAAAAAAAGGCTTGAGAATTCTTCTGTAGCAAGTGCATTCTCTGCAGGCTTTTCCAAAACTCCAAGGGGAAGGAGGACTTGAACTTCTAGACCCTGGAGAGGGAGGGACATCTGCGCCAGGAAAGCGCAGTCCTATGCGGACACTCCCATCACCCGGTCTCCAGATGGAAAGTGTCATTACCAAGACCCAAGATCATTCTTTTAATCTAATCCCATCACCTTCTCTCACCTGCATTTGGGGTGGAACTGAAACTGCCCGGGCTCTGCTGGTGGTTTCCTCAGGTTTATTCTGGTCTTTGCATTCCAGGGCTGATGGTTGTGATGTGTTCTAACAGCAAGGACAAGGATTATTAAAGGGTCATTCTTCAAGTCATTCAGTTGATTAACATGTCTCAATGGGTATCTAAAAACTCAGAGGCCCCAACCTTACCCCCACCACCTCCCAGCCCGGCCCCCTCCAGCTTCACTTGGAAGCTCTGCCTGTAGGAGAGAGAAAAGAATCTTCAGAAGGGAGTTGGCAAAAACCGAAAGACATCCTTTGGCTAAAGTCCAGTGAGCCTTGTACAAGGGGGACGATGCTATCTCAGGCTCATCGACTCACCAAGCCCTGTTCCCGTCCTCAAGGATTTTGCGGTAACAGAAGGAGAGAGATAAGGTCCAGTGTAACATTGTGAACAAGGTGCTGTCGAGCAAAGAGTGTCCACTGAGCATCTCCTCTCTGTCCAGCAATGAGCTGGATGCCGTGGGACGGGGTCTGAAGTCCACGGGGAGGAGTTCCTGAAACTTTATGCGAGAGCTCTCCAATCCTGGGCAACCATCATCTTGGATGGGGGCTCCCATCAGGAAGGAAAGCCCGCCTGGCCATGGGAGTCCCTGGTCAAGGCCAGGGTTCCATCTGACGACAATGTGGAAACGAGGTCGTAGAGAACATGATTGCTATCAACAGCTCCAGTGGGTTGTTCTTGTCATGTGTTTGCACATGTCGAACATCATCCCAAGAAATTACTCTTCCCCAAGAGACAGCAACTTGGAGCTTGATGAGTAGCATGAGTCTGGATCTTCAACTCCAAACTGTTGAATTTTCCTATTCATGCTTCCTTCTCACAGACGGCAGATCTCTCCTGCTCCAAGCTTTCAAAGGGATGTTGGAGGCACTTAAATTTTTCCTCACCATTAAAGTAAGAAAATCCCCTATTAGACCTTCCTAAGGACTGGAACCATGGATTATTTGTCTCTGTGTCCCTGTTTATAAAGCCTAGCAGAGCATCCCAGGCACTCTGGAAATGTCTGTTGGCTAGGAAGGAAGAGAGGAAGGAAGGAAGGGAGGGAAGGAGGGAGGGGAGAACTAATATCCTTTCAGCTGAATGATGCTGCGTTTCTTTAACAAGCAATGGCATGAAGACTTCCAAGGCTCCTAAAAACTGCACATGGATTAATCCCATTAATCTATGCTGATTCTTCTTAGTCCACAAATTTTCAAAAAGTCTAATAGATTAATCAAGTGTGAATTATTCTAGAGAAACAATCTTGCCTTTTCCAGAAAGGGCTTAGTTGAGCAACTGAGCATTCCGTGATTCTCTCTTCTATTTCACTTTGTTCAGTTTTCAGTTATAAAATGAGACTCCGAATAAGTCCAAATAACCACAGAAGAAAGGAATGGTTTTTTCTTGCAGAAAGAGCTGAATAATAATAGCAAACACATCAGCACTTACCATGTGCCAACAGCTGTTTTATCTTGTATGTTAACTCCTTATGACAACTCTAGAGACAGTAGCTACACTTACTTTGTTTTACACAAGAGAAAACTGAGGCCCAGAGAGTTTGAGTAACTTGCTCAAGGTCACACAGTTAGGACGTGGCAGAGCTAGGATCTGAAACCAAGCCCTCTGGTTGATGAACCCACACTCTAAACCATTAAACCAACCACTCAGGCCCAGCAGCATATATTAGAAAACATGAAAGGGAAAAAAGTCCAAGCCAAAGTTACTAGAATACCCAAAATAAGAAGTCGTCCTAAAGAAAGTATGGCCCTTAGATAGATGATAGAGAGAGAGAGAGATCGCCTCACAGTGTCCTGTTGGTGTAACTTGTGGCCAAAATTTAAGCACTTTAAAAATAATGGAGTAGGTGCACTTGGGTGGTTCAGTCATTGGGTGTCTGCCTTCGGCTCGGGTCATGATCCCCGGATTCCGGGATCAAGCCCCACATCGGGATCCCTGCTTGGTGGGGAGCCTGCTTCTCCCTCTCTCTCTGCTGCTACCCCTGCTTGTGGTCTCTCTCTCCATCAAATAAATAAAATCTTAAAAGCTAAAATAAAATAAAAAATAAATATAAATATAATGGAGTAGGGGCGCCCGGGTGGCTCAGTGGGTTAAGCGTCCAACTCTTGGTTTCTGCTCAGGTCATGATTTCAGGGTCATGACATCAAGCCCTCCGTCGGAAACCTTGAGAAATTCTCTATCTCCCTCTCCCTCTCCCTGTGTCCCACCCTTCCCCCAGTTCATGCTCTCTCTTTCTCAATTAAATAAATAAATAAAACCTTTCTAAAAAGACAGTGGGAAATAACAGAGTAATATTACTAAAACTAGCAAAACAACGATTCTAGTAGCTGGACTGGACCAAGGGGTAGGAAGGGAACTCAGCTCCAGGTCGCTTTAGAAAATGAAACAATCACACTTTCAACCAAAGGGGTTTCTGATACAAAGACAAAATTAATCTGAAACCACCAAAACAAGTCACAAGCCTTAAAAACCCTACCTCAACCGTAGGAGAAAGCCAATATTCAATGCAGCCACACTGGAGGTATAAGAGATTAATATGAAGTCCTACATGACTCTAAGCTAGATGTTGTCCATGACAAGAACCAGGCCTAGAGGAAACTTGCAGTGGGGGTGGGGTGGAAATCTTTCACGGCGCCATTTTGGTTTCATCCTGAATACGGAGGTTGAGAAAGATAGAGGAAGGAGAACATGGCATGGGGGGGGGGGAGTAGGGGAGGGAAATAGCTACGAAATTAAACAGTGTACAATCCTAAATGCCCTTAAAGCTTTTCCTCTTAAAATGCACTTCTCAATGTGGAAAACATTGTCCTAGGTGGTGTGTGAGCTTGGACAAGATTAAGGCGGGATCCAGGCCATGACATAGCTTCTGTTGTGCCCCAAGATGGGCCTGATGATAATAACCTCAAAGCTAAGCAAAGGACCAAACCCACAACTTCAGCTGACATGCTCTGAGCTGATCAAAGGAGAACCTCAGAGGCCGGGGTGCGGGGAACACACTGTTGCTTGAGACTGGACACCTTGGCGTCTTCATTCCAGGACACAACCACTGTGGGGCCAGAGAGGAGGTGGAGGAACAGCAGGCTGCGGCTGTGGAGGTCATTCCCCCACACGCTCCAAGACCCCACAGTCCTGTGTTTCACATCTAAAGGTCATGCTGAAATATGTGGAGAAACCAGATTTGTGACTGTTCCTGATTATTACTCACTCCGTGCAAAATAATTACTAACTACAGAACACGTAGCCGTTAAATGTATCATTACTGTACATGTGGCTATGTCACTAATGGGAATCACTCACAAGTTCCAGGGCAAGTAGAGTGAGCTGAACGGTTTTTTTTTTTTTTAAGATTTTATTTATTTATTTGACAGAGAGAGAGATCACAAGCAGGCAGAGAGGCAGGCAGAGAGAGAGGAGGAAGCAGGCTCCCGCTGAGCAGGGAGCCCGATGCGGGCCTCAATCCCAGGACCCTGGAATCATGACCTGAGCCGAAGGCAGCGGCTTTAACCCACTGAGCCACCCAGGCGCCTGAGCTGAACATTTTTATTCTAACAATGAGATCGTGATTTTTGGCCAACAGATTGGTAAAAAGTAAAAGAGATCTCTAAAAGCCAACAAAGGTATGGGAAAAGCCGGGGTTTTCACACCCAGAAGTGGGAATGTATGTGAATACAGCCTTTTGGGAGGGCAATTTAGAGTAGCTTTAAAATGTTAAATGCACACGGTCCTTTAAGCAGCAATTCCGTCTCTAAGAATTCAGGTGAAGTATTTGAGCGTGTGCTCCAAGTGGCGTGTGCAAGGATGTTTGCAGACACTGGAAATAACCTAAAGTTCCATCTAGAACAATCATTAAACATAGAATGCTTCGTCTACGCCGTGCCATAGTCCATAACATTGGCGGCGGCGGGG
>LNAC01000014.1:1955119-1992616 GCA_002007465.1 Ailurus styani
GGGGAGGGGGCGGATTATAATGCAAGCGCTTTGATTACAGTTACTCCCTTGTTGATCATCATCCTGGAAGAGTGAAAACGTGAAAACTCAGGAGAGGAAAAGACCCAGGGTAACACTGAGCTGGAGGGGCTGGCAGCAACGGGGGAGGCTGAACCTGGGCCAAGGGTTGCCTTTACTCAAGGCCTGGAGTCTACCTCCTACCTCCAGAACGGGCAAGTGGGTAAGAGCCTTTTCCTTTCCTTCCTGAGCAGGACCAGACACCAGCCCGGCTGCCTGCGTGGTCTCAAGTGTCATTCTAAGTTCTTCCTAGTTCTTCCTTTCCTCCTCCCACCCAACCCGACCTTGCTGAACCTCCCCACACCCTTCACCTCCACGCCCCACCCCTGCTGTTCCCTCTGCCTGGAGTGTGCGCCCCACACTCCTCTCCAAACCTGGAAATACTTCTATGTTACTAACACAGTCTGCCCCGTATCGGAGCCCAAGAAGAACACCGGGAGTATTTAAAGCATAGGCTTCTCAGTGAGACCCGGCCCACTTTGAATGCTGCCATACACTAGCTGTGTGACCCCGAACCTATGGCTTAACCTCTCTGAGCTTCGGCTTGTCTGTAACTAAGAAAATGAATACCCACTTCATGGGGTTGTTGCAGAAGCCAAAAGAGTCAAAGCACATACAATACATACAGAAGGCCTCACACAAAGTATTCAAGAGGAATCACCAGCACTTACAGTTTTTACCGTATCCCGCCCACATTGTATGTGCTAATTTAATTCACATCGTCCTCACAACACCACGAGGAAAGAGGCACCATATCACCCCCGTTTCACGGATAAGGAAAGTGAGGCACCAGAGAGGTTCAACAACTTGCCCAAGAGCATGCAGCTACGAAGTGGAAAAGCTGATAGCTATTATTATTTTATCATTATTATTCCCCTCCTACACAATAGGCTCATTGAGGAAAGAGGCTTTGCACATACATATTTAATAACCACTTCAGGGCTGTTGTTGAAAGGTCAAGGCTCTACACATTTGAAAAGACCTCTTCCATTTCCTAAAACCTCCCCAGGAAAAGGACCCCAACTTTCTCGGGGAAGCAGCGATGGCATTATGGAAAAGAAAAAAAAAAATTTTTTTTTTTTTTAAATCAGAAGGTTTCGCTCGACGGAGCAGAATCACCTCTTCCCAGCCCTGTGAGTCGAGACCCGTGGCTTCATCTCCCCCAACCTCACCTTCCTCTGAGGCTCCTTCTTCCCTGTAGAGCTGAGAGCCCAGCGTGCAAGCTCAAGAGATAAAGCACCTTGTAGACTAGAACACCCCCCCCCTTCCAAAGAGAGGGTCTTTTGTCTCTTAACTCTTCCCAATCCTTGGCCCCACGTTGGGAAGCTTTTCCATGAAGGCCAGGGCTCAAGCTTGCGGTGGAAAAAAACAGAGGTTTTTTTAAAGGGAACAGAAACCGCGCTCCTCAGCAGAATGTTCCCCACACATTCTCCGTGGCCCCTGGCAGCGCCTTTGCGGGGAGCGTTCGGCCTCAAGGAGCCCTTGCCGCTCCCGGCTGCTGGCCACCGCGGGGCTATTCAGAGGCTGGTAAACAGCACATGGCATTCTCGGGCAGATGGCAAGCATTCATGCACCGAATTCTTTGTCCTCGTGAGGAGAGAGACAGAGAGCTGCTCTGTGCTGTGAAGCCCAAAAGCAGAACTTGGACTCCCAGAGCCCCAGCCGGAGAGCACGCCCGGGCTGACGCACGCATGCCACCAAGCCCTTGAGTGCTTGCGACATGAACTTGCCCAAACTTGGAGCTCTCTCTTGAAAACTTGGGTTTACTCGTTAGTTCCAAAGGGATAGTATGGCACCGTTACAATGGAGAAACTTAGCCATCTCCTCCTTAATCGAGGGCTCGGAGTCACGCGGGTCCGGAGAAGGGACCACCCCCACGGCTGCGGTGGCCTCTCCTGCCCCAAACGCGTAACCCGACTCTCACCAAGAGGAAAACGAACACCTCATCAGAAAGACCCAGACCGGGGGACGTGTTCCACAAAACGACCAGCCCTGCACATTAAATCAATGTCACCAATCACAACAAAGAGCTGAGGAACGTTCCAGATGGAAGAGTCCAGATGGAAGAGACCATGAGAACTAGAGGTTATGCGGGATCGTGGGCAGGGATCGAGGCCAAAATGGGAAAGAAGACCTCGCCAAAAGGCAATCATTGGGCGATTAATAAAATTTAAAAATGGGCTATATGTCCGATGATAGTATTTTGCCAATGCTTCTGAATTTGATTATTGTGTGGCAGTTATAGAAAGGAATGTCCCTACATGCTAAAGTATTTAGAGGGTCCCAGTGATCTGCAACTGACTCCCCAATGTCTCGGCAAAAATAATGATAATTATAGGGCGCCTGGGTGGCTCAGTCGTTACGCATCTGCCTTCAGCTCAGGTCATGATCCCAGCATCCAGGGATCCAGCCCCGCATCAGGCTCCTTGCTTAGCGGGGAGCCTGCTTCTCCCTCTCCCACTCCTCCTGCTTGTGTTCCCTCCCTCTCTCTGTCAAATAAATAAATAAAATCTTTGGGGTGCCTGGGCGGCTCAGTTGGTCAAGCGGCTACCTTCAGCGCAGGTCATGATCTCAGGGTCCTGGGGTGGAGCCCCACGTCGGACTCCCTGCTTGGTGGGGAGCCTGCTTCACCCTCTTCCTCTGCTGCTCCCCCAGCTAATGCTCTCTCTCTCAAGTAAATAAATGAAATCTTTTTTTAAAGGTTTTTTTATTTACTTATTTGACACAGAGAGAGAGATCACAAGTAGGCAGAGAGGCAGGCAGAGAGAGAGGAGGAAGCAGGCTCCCTGCTGAGCAGGGATCCCCAATTCGGGGCTCAATCCCAGGACCCTGAGATCATGACCTTAGCCAAAGGCAGAGGCTTAACCCACTGAGCCACCCAGGCGCCCCCAAAATAAATGAAATCTTTAAAAATAAATAAATAAAATCTTTTAAAAATGATGATGATAATTATAACCTACAGAGAGAGATTAAAACCAATGAGGTAAAATTGGTAAATCTACATGATAGGACACAGATTATTCACTGTATTATTCTTGCAACATCTCTGTAGGTTTAAATTCAGAATAAATACACTTTTAAATAAAAAGAGAGCGAGAAGAAAAAAAGGAGGGGAAAAAAGAGAAGAAAAATATACTCCAAAAAAAAAAAAAAAAAGGAACATCAGGGGTACCTAGCCAGCTCAGTCACTGGAGCGTGTGACTCCTGTTCCTGGGGTCATGGGTTTGAGCCCCACATTGGGTGTAGAGATGACTTAAAGAGAAAATTCTTTTTTTAAGAAAAATTAAATACGTAAATAAAGGAATATCAGTCCCATGCTCAGCTGCATCTCCCAGATACTGAGTCCCCCAGGCGGGACTCAGCCACAGTGGGACGGGCATGCCAGCAACCAGAAAACTCCCGGTGTGCACTGCCTTTTGGCTTTGGAACACTGGAGACATAGCAGTAATTCAATAACGGCGCTGTTGCTCAAAACATTTGACCCAACTCAGCAACCACACAGGAAAATTAGTTGTACTACATGGTAGTCACACCTCGCTCTTGACCCAACCCAGTCCCATCCACCTAATTAACCATCTTTACTTCTGAGAGGATCATAAACTATTTGAAACCGGCAACAGCCTTCGAGAATGCACGCCTGATCCCTGTCACAAATGAGGGAAACTGAGGCTCAGAAAGGAACCGAGGTCATGGCTAATGTCACTGACTCCTCCCAGGCCAGTGCTCCTTTCAAGGTTCTGTCCTGGGAACCCTGGAGTATCTTCCAGGCCTGCTGGCTATTTGCAAAAAAAAATCCAAGACAGGAAGATTTGTGTTTCCCCAAGGGAAAAAAAATTTTTTTTTTAATGCATAGGTGACAGTGAGAGCCGTTTCAAAGGAGAGGAAACAAAATATTCTTAACAGAATTTTCATAGCAGCACCTCCCAAACGTAAGTGTTTAAAACAAAAACTGGCGTATTACTTTATGATCACGCCTTAAATACATCCCACGTCATGGGGGCTATTTTAACAAATCTCAATACACAGGGCACATGGGTGGTTCAGTTGGTTAAGTGTCTGCCTTCAGCTCAGACCATGATCCCAGGGTGCTGGGATCGGGCCTGGCATCAGCAGAAAGTCTGCTTTTCCTTCTGCTCCCTCTCGTGCATGGACCCTATCTCTCTCTCTCTCTGAAATAAATAAAATCTTAAAAAAAAAAAAAGAAATCTCAATATACAGAAATTCAAACTTGCCTAACAGAAAGACAGAGGATTAAGATATTGTCCTCCTGACTCTCTATCTGCATCGCCATTCAGAACCCTTCTCCCTGCTTCTCGGCCTCCAGGAGGTTCTGTGCCTCCAGAAGGCTGATCCCTTCACCCGCAACACCTAGACTCCCTTGCCCTCCAGGGAGAGGCACCAGCAGGAGGAAAGACCACTTCCTCCTGTTTCCCATGGCTGGCAGTTTCTGGCAGATGCTGTGGTCCTTTGTGGCTGCAACTCCTGCCGGGGGTCGCTCCTCTGCACCCAGCTCACACCGGACACCAGGACAAACATTCCCCCCCACCACCAAGCCCCTTCAGGGGCCTTCAGCCCCCTGGGTGGTACCAGCTTCCTGCTGTCCCTGTTCCCATCCCCCCACCCCTGCCCCCATGCTGGCTCCACTGTCCAGGCGCTCTTCTCCTTGAACAGTACCTTTTTCAAAGCCTCTGTGCTTGAGCTATCTTCCCGTGGAATTTTATTTCCTCTAGGGACTCTGACAGATTTAGAAATGAGTTTGTGTGAATGAACTGCCATTTGTGAGCACGAGGTGCCTTTCAAAGTCACTCCATTTTTGAAATGCCCCCTGAACCACACCACCTCCCACACATGGTCGCGCTGCCAAAAGCAAGGTACAAGGCTTGGGGGGGCTCAGCCCAGCCCTTCCCGGTCTCTTGATGCCACTCCCGCCCTTGACCTCAAGTGTAAGACCTCATGCATCCGGGCCCTGCAGGACGTGGGGGAATAACGTGGAGCATCCTATTCTCATTGGGGACTGAGGGATGAGGGGTGGCTGGTGATGAAGGCAGCAGGCAGAACAGAGGGAGAAGCTGAAACAAGAGGGGCCGACAGGTGCGGCAAAGAAAAGTCCGCTGGGAAGGGCTCTCCACGTGCCTCTCCAGCCCCTGGCACCTCCTCGGTGCTGTCCCTTCTGCGGTCACAGTCACTGCAGGAGGGAGAGCTCCCGTTCCCCGGCCACGGCCTCCAGCCTGGGTCTGATATGCAAGTCGGCCACGGAGAGGTTTCGCACGTTTGAGTGGCCAGTAGCCCTGTTCCTTCTCCATCCCACCCACCATCCATGACAATCTCACCCTGAGAGCCCAGAGGCCACCACTGACAGTCACCACCAGCCTACAACCCCCTTCCTCAAGCTTAAAAAAAAATGCTGATATTTATTACTGCACCCCACTGTCACCCACTCACCCCACCCTCTCGACATCTCAGTGTGCAAGCTTGGTGCCGCCCCACACCCCACAGCTTCAAAACTGAGGAAGGATTCAGGTCTGGGCTCTGAGCCCAGGAAGAACGAAAGCAGCACTGGGAGGGAGGGCTCCGGGGAGGTTAGTGCGTGCTGGCGTGCGTGGGTGCCGGTGTGCGTGCGTGTGTGCCGGCGGGCACATGCTTCCTCTTGTACTTGCACGTGCGTGCAGGGGTGTGCGCCTGCCTCTCTAGGACCCCACACCCACCCTCGTGCTCCTAGCAAACTAACCTACGGCTGTGATATGGATGCTACCCCCTTCGATGTCATGTCCTTGCACAGTCGACAACACAAAGACCCGAGCAGACCCTTTGGCCCTAGGGATACGCGACCCTGTTTATGGGGGAAGAAGCAACGACTCAAACGGGTTAAGTGTCTCACCTATGCAAAAATAATGATGGTAGGTCTGTCCTCTTAAGAAAAGCAGCAGAGGTCCCAGCACCTCCCTTGTTCCCCCTTTCCAAATCCAAGAGCTGCCCCAGAGTTCCAAAAGCCCCAGGGAACCGAAGGGATGAAGGTGACTGTGAAGTCCAAACCAGGGCAGGTGGAGCGCCCCCTGGGCAGACCCCACGGCCATGGACCAAAACCCTCGGACAAGCTGGCAGTGGAGAGGATGAGATGGGTTATCCGTGGTCTGGGGTGATCTGGGGTGATGGGAGGGGTGCAGAGCTGTCTCCACGGACAGGATGGTGGCATCTCTGGGGAGCAGCGAGAGGAGCTTTTTCCAGTTGTTTGGGCCTAAGAAGGCACTGCCTTCTGCTCAGCGATGACCAACATTAGAAGCCAGTTTCTAGAAGCCCCCCCTCCCCCCACCACCACCACCAAGTATTGTCTGCAGAGCTGGAAATCAAAAGGGGACTCTGGTCACGAGAGGTTTTTCATGAAGCTTAGCAGGACCAGCAGGAACCATAAAGACCTCTACTTCAAGATCAGTACCCTTATTTCAAAGAAGAGGAATCTGAGGCCCAGACAGGACAGGAAACTTGAGGCCACCCCGCCAACCTGCAGCCAAGTCAGAAATAGACGGTATGCCTGTAACTCAGAGCCAGATTGAGCCCTTTCTACCACTCCAGTGGGTCTTGTTTTCCATTCATATCTGTATCCTCTTACCCATTCAGAACCATTTCTGAATTGTGTATTCCTGAGGATACAAAGTTGGCAGGGGGGTCCTGGGGCCCGGGCTACCAGGGTGCCCAGCCTCTCTGGATTTCTCAGCAACAAGGCAGCCGGCCTCACTGTGAGAATCAGGCAGCAAAGACTCCTCCCCACCCCCCACCCTCCACCCCATCACCCATTAACGACACCAGCAAATCCCCGGGATGGACTGAGTCTCAACTGTCAGGGCTGGGCTTGTGCTCCCAACACAGAATACAAAGGCACAAGACATCAGGGTTAATAAACAGCTTTATTGGCCTTTGACAGCATCGATTTTCTTACATTCTCAATTAATTTGCCATTAAAGTGCGGGAAATTTTCTTAATCACGGTAACATTTATTAAAAGAGATCAGAACT
The DNA here is from genome assembly GCA_002007465.1 of Ailurus styani. NCBI lineage: Eukaryota > Metazoa > Chordata > Mammalia > Carnivora > Ailuridae > Ailurus > Ailurus styani. Next base: position 1,962,187 of record LNAC01000014.1, read on the forward strand.
AGTATCAGGAATGTGGCGGCCACGAAGGAAACATCTCTCCCACAATGCACAGACCGGGAGCCCCTCATGCTGAGCTGGGGAGGGTTGGGGGTCAGCCAATTTGCAAACAGATTCTAATTCCAGCTCACTGTGAGCACCAAACTGGCTAGGCCCGCCACCCCTGGGGGAAAAAAGTGATGCTAAAGAGATCTAAAACACCCCCATGCCCTGCCTGGCGGCTCCTCCCAGGCCTCTTTGGGTGTTCGCTGTTTGAATAGATCCAATCTTAGGAGAAATGGAGGTCTGGCCCCCTCTACTGCCTTCTACCCCACCCCGCCCCGCTAACAAAAGCCCCCGAAGTCATTACAATGAAAAAGTGGGTTTCCATTACCCCGACACTAACAATGTTCAGTAAAAATGAGGATAATAAACACAAAAGCTTGCTTAGTAAACAGGAGCTCTCAGCGTTCAATGCAAAAAAAAAAAAAAAACCTGAAACTTCAAGGCAAATCCTGTTGTCTCTGCACACGGGCTGGACGAACGTGGAACCGTTAATTCCTATCTGTAAAGCTCCCGGGCAGGGAGCACCAAGGCGGCTGGCTGGTTTTTTCCACACTTGCCACGGGGCAGAGGCCAGATCTTTGCGTTATGCTGAGGCTGTGGGCATGTTGCTCTTTGGAGTTTATATACAAACACACCCAAGGCTGATGTATTTTTATACATATATGTACACACACATGGAGGCCTGCTACTCTTTCTTGGAAACCACCAGCTCCACCTCGGGAAGCTGAATGCCAACCTTAGTCCCACTGTCATTGCTGGAAGACGAGGACAGTCGGGACTTCTTAGAGGCCAAGGACACTCCACTGCCCTGCAACTTGCCTGTCTCATCATCGCTCCCAGTCACCTCATAATGACCTTTGCTCTTTGACCCCAAGCCACCGAAGGTACCAAATTTCAGCTTTCCGTGTTTCCCTTTGACTTTCCCTCCTTCCAGCGACACTTCCCCACCTTCAAACTCCAAAGTCCCAGTCGGGGTGGAAGGCGCCGAGAGCTCCCTTTCATCACTGAAGGAATTGGAGCGATGCCGGGGCTTCTTACTTTTAAATAAGGAGAATTTGGCTTTGGGTGATGACGTCTCGGCCTCGGCGTCTCCTTCCAGGGAACCTAGGCTGGCCTTCGAGCTCTTCAGGTCGCCTTTGGACCCTGAAATGGATGCTTCCGGGGAGCCGGTGACATCACCTTTCCCTTTAGGTTTGGAAAAATTGAACTTGGGCATTTTGATTTTGGACTTTTTAAGTTTTACATCAGACTCTTCCCACTCGCCCTCTCCGGCCCCAGCCTGGACAGTGGCCTCCGCTTTAGGGAAGTTAATATCCACCCCCACTTCTCGGCCAACCAGCTCACGGCCAGAGAAGGTGAATTTGGGGATCTTCATCTTGGGGAATGTTACTTTTCCAGATCTGCTTTCCAAGTGACCTGGAGACCCAGACACACTCAGCCCAGGACCCTGGAGTCCAACCTGGCCTCCTTTCACGCCTCCTTCCACCTTTGGTCCTGAGAAATGAAGGCCCCCAGCAAACTTCGGTGCATCCAAGTTGAGAGCAGAGGTGGCCTGGGGTCCTTTGACACTCACATGCCCTTCGCCCAGGCTGACAGCTGGGCTGCCGACACCCCCCGAAACATCCACACCTCCTTTGATTTTCGGGCCCTTCAAGCTGACACCGAAATCTGACTCAGGAGAGGCCACGTTAAGTGAAGACCCCTTGATGCTAATGTCAGGAGCGGCCCCGTGGAAACCTATTCCCGAACTTTTCAGATCGCCTTTGATTTCAGGACCAGAAATTTGCCCCTTTGGGAGTTTCACATTCACGCCTGGCAGTTCCACATCACATCCAGAAGACTTAATTCCAGGCATCTGCAGGTTTCCTCCGAGGCCTTGAACACTGATGCCTGGAAGACCTCCTCCAACAGTGGGGCCTTTCATCTCACCAGTGGCCCCAAGGCTCCCCTTTATTTTTGGTCCTTCCAAGTTCAAGTCCATGTCTCCTGCTGAGATTTGAGGGCCAGAGATCTGAGGCCCTTTCAGGTTCAGGCCTCCGAGGTTCACATCCATGCCCGGTGCCTGTAGTTCTCCAGTCACCTGTGGCCCTTTGACGTTCACATCCAAGTCAGACCCTGGAGTCGAAATGCCAAACTGGGGCAGCTTCATTTTGGGAAGTTTAATGCCACCTTCAGGGGCCTCCAAGCTTAGATCAGGAGCACCTGCTGATACTTTAGGGCATTTGATGTCACCAGAGACACCCAGGTCTCCCTGCAGGCTTGGTCCCTTCAGGGTCACGTCTGGGGCACCAAGGTTTAGCGTGGCATCGATCCCAGGAACTTTCACACTGTCTCCTTCCATCCTCACTTTTCCACCTTGACCTCTGAGGTCAAGCCCTGGGGCGTGTACCTTCACACCGGGAACAGAAGCATCCAGATCTCCCTTCAAACTTGGTCCTTTCAAGTTCAGGTCAATGTCAGGTCCAGAGACTTTTGGCATAGAGAGGTTCACCGAAGGCAAGTCTACTTTTGGCCCTTTCAGAGACACATCCGGCCCTTCAAGCTTCACATCCGGTGCACTCAAGCCTCCTTCAAGAGAGGGCAGCTGGGCATGGACCTCAGCTCCTCCCCCTTCCATCTTCACACCAGGGACACCGATCTTGGGCATCGAAAACTTGGGGAACTTGATCTTTGATTCTGGACCTTGCAGATCTATATCTGGTCCTTCCAGTCCCACACTGGGGACATCACCCTTTATTTTTGGCCCCTTCAAGCTAACGTTCACATCGGGGATGGAGACCTGAGGACCAGAAATGCCAAACGACGGTGCTTTGACTTTGGCATCTGGGCCTTCAATCTTGATGTCAGGTGCGTCCAAGTTGGCCTGCACCCTGGGGCCTTTCAAGTCACCCTCTATTTTTCCCGAGACATCCATACCCGGCAGCTTGAACTTGGGAGCCTTCAGCTTGATGTCGGGACCTTCCACATGAATCCCCGGTGAAGAAATATCCATGTCAGGTGCCTGGATTTCACCCTCCAGTTTGGGGCTAGGGATGGGGGCCTCAGCTTTAAATTTAGATGATTTAATGTCAAATTCTACATCTGGAAAGTACATTTTCCCAAACATAGGTTTCTTGGTTTTGGGGGATTTCACATCAGCTTTAAGTGTGGCGTCTGGCCCGGCAACGTTGACCTCTACATCAGGCTGCTTGAGACTGGCATCAATTTCGCCCCCGGGAACATTCAAGTCAAATCCCTGTTTTTTGGCCTTCATTTTAGGACCACTCATGTGAATTTTGGGCATTTTAAACTTACTCTTCTTGCCCTTGCCACCAACACTAATTTCAGGAGTCTCAACATTCATCTCTGCCTCGGGAACAGCCACATCCAGAGAAGGTGACTTTAATTCAGCTTTAGGGCTTTTTGCCCCAAAACCAAATTTGGGTTTCTTGAACTTGGGAATTTTAATGTCTGGCCCCTCAACAGTAATATCTGGGCTCTCCGTGTGTACATCCAAGCTTGGAGCTTCTAAATCAACTTTGGGCCCTTTGAGGTCCAGTTCAGCACCTTCCAACTTGGGACCAGAAACCCCAATTTTGGGTGCCTTGAAATGCAAATCAACATCAGGAACAGTTACTTTAGGGGCAGATATATCCAGTGAAGGCATCTTCAAATTTGGGCCACTGAGCTTGGCATCCGGGCCTTCAAAATCCAGACCTGAACCTTTAAGGTCTACTTCTGGGCCTTTGAAAGTACCTTCAATCTTAGGGACAGACACATCAAAATCTCCTTTGACTTTGGACCCTTTCAAATCCAAGTCAACATCAGGCATAGAGATTTTGGGAGCTTTGATATTTATCTCTGGCATCTTGAACTTGGGACCCTTCAGTTTTGCATCTGGACCTTCAATATTCACATCCGGGGCACCTATGTCCACTTTGGGGCCAGAAATGTCAATGTCAGCCTTGGGAAGGTTCACATCCACTTCTGGGCCTTCTCCTTTGAAACCAGGCATGCTGAACTTGGGCATTTTCACCTTGGGCATCTTCAGGTGCCAGTCTGGACCATGAACATCCACATCAGGGGCATCAATGTCCATTTTGGGCCCTTTGATGTCAATTTCAGGGCCCTTGAGGTCACCTTCAACTTTGGGCAAAGACACATCCATATCACCCTTTAACTTGGGGCCTTTCAGGTTTAAGTCAATATCAGGCATAGAGATTTTAGGAGCTTTGATGTTCATCTCTGGCATCTTGAACTTGGGGCCCTTCAGTTTTGCATCTGGACCCTCGATATTGACATCTGGAACATCAATGTCCACCTTGGGTCCTGAGACATCAATGTCGGCCTTGGGCAGGTTCACATCCACTTCTGGGCCTTCTCCTTTGAAGCCAGGCATGCTGAACTTGGGCATTTTCACCTTGGGCATCTTCAGGTGCCAGTCTGGGCCATGGACATCCACATCTGGGACATCAACGTCCACTTTGGGGCCCTTGATGTCAACTTCAGGGCCCTTGAGGTCACCTTCAACTTTGGGCAGACACACATCCACATCACCCTTTACCTTGGGACCCTTCAGATTCAGGTCCACTTCAGGCATGGAGATCTTGGGTGTCTTGAGGTGCAGGTCGGGCATTTTAAACTTGGGACCCTTCAGTTTCCCTTCTGGGCCATGAATGTCAACATCAGGAGTGTCTATGTCCAGATTAGGGCCTTTAACATCCACTTTGGGGCCTTTCAGATCTCCTTCCAGTTTAGGAATGGAAATATCCAAATCTCCCTTTATCTTAGGTCCTTTCAAGTTCAAATCAATGTCACTCATGGAGATTTGTGGGGTTTTGAAATGGACATCAGGCATCTTAAATTTGGGACCTTTGATTTTCCCTTCAGGACCTTCAATGTCCACGTCTGGCCCTTTTAGATCACCTTCCAGCTTAGGTAATGAAAGGTCCACATCTCCCTTTACTTTTGGCCCCTTCAAATTTAAGTCAAAGTCAGGCATGGAGATCTTGGGGGCTTTAATATGCATCTCTGGCATCTTAAACTTGGGCCCCTTCAATTTTCCTTCTGGGCCTTCAATATTGACATCAGGAGTGTCAATGTCCAATTTGGGAACCTTGATGTCAATTTCAGGGCCCTTGAGGTCACCTTCCACCTTGGGCAAGGAAACATCCACATCACCCTTCATTTTGGGGCCCTTCAGGTTAAAGTCAAGGTCAGGCATGGAGATTTTGGGAGCTTTGATGTTCATCTCTGGCATCTTGAACTTGGGGCCCTTCAGTTTTGCATCTGGACCTTCAATATTCACATCTGGGGCACCAATGTCTACTTTGGGGCCAGAAATGTCAATGTCAGCCTTGGGAAGGTTCACATCCACTTCTGGGCCTTCTCCTTTGAAGCCAGGCATGCTGAACTTGGGCATTTTCACCTTGGGCATCTTCAGGTGCCAGTCTGGACCATGAACATCCACATCAGGGGCATCAATGTCCATTTTGGGCCCTTTGATGTCAATTTCAGGGCCCTTGAGGTCACCTTCAACTTTGGGCAAAGACACATCCATATCACCCTTTAACTTGGGGCCTTTCAGGTTTAAGTCAATATCAGGCATAGAGATTTTAGGAGCTTTGATATTCATCTCTGGCATCTTGAACTTGGGGCCCTTCAGTTTTGCATCTGGACCCTCGATATTGACATCTGGAACATCAATGTCCACCTTGGGTCCTGAGACATCAATGTCGGCCTTGGGCAGGTTCACATCCACTTCTGGGCCTTCTCCTTTGAAGCCAGGCATGCTGAACTTGGGCATTTTCACCTTGGGCATCTTCAGGTGCCAGTCTGGGCCATGGACATCCATATCTGGGACATCAACGTCCACTTTGGGGCCCTTGATGTCAACTTCAGGGCCCTTGAGGTCACCTTCAACTTTGGGCAGACACACATCCACATCACCCTTTACCTTGGGACCCTTCAGATTCAGGTCCACTTCAGGCATGGAGATCTTGGGTGTCTTGAGGTGCAGGTCGGGCATTTTAAACTTGGGACCCTTCAGTTTCCCTTCTGGGCCATGAATGTCAACATCAGGAGTGTCTATGTCCACCTTGGGTCCTGAGACATTAATGTCAGCTTTGGGCAGGTTCACATCCACTTCTGGGCCTTCTCCTTTGAAGCCAGGCATGCTGAACTTGGGCATTTTCACCTTGGGCATCTTCAGGTGCCAGTCTGGACCATGAACATCCACATCGGGAAGATCAATGTCCACTTTGGGTCCCTTGATGTCAACGTCAGGGGCCTTTAGGTCACCTTCCACCTTAGGCAGAGAAACATCCACATCTCCTTTCATCTTAGGACCTTTCAGATGCAAATCAAAGTCAGGCATGGAAATCTTGGGGGCTTTGATGTTCATCTCTGGCATCTTGAACTTGGGGCCCTTCAGTTTTGCATCTGAACCTTCAATATTGACATCTGGAACATCAATGTCCACCTTGGGTCCTGAGACATCAGTGTCAGCCTTGGGTAGGTTCACGTCCACTTCTGGGCCCTCTCCTTTGAAGCCGGGCATGCTGATCTTGGGCATTTTTATCTTGGGCATTTTCAGGTGCCAGTCCGGGCCATGGACATCCACATCTGGGACATCAACGTCCACTTTGGGGCCCTTGATGTCAATGTCAGGGCCTTTTAGGTCACCTTCCACCTTAGGCAGAGAAACATCCACATCTCCTTTGACCTTGGGGCCTTTCAGGTGCAAATCAAAGTCAGGCATGGAGATCTTGGGGGCTTTGATGTTCATCTCAGGCATCTTGAACTTAGGACCTTTCAACTTTCCCTCTGGACCCTCAATGTTAACATCAGGGCCTTCAATGTCCACCTTAGGTCCAGTCACATCAATGTCAGCCTTGGGCAGGTTCACATCCACTTCTGGGCCTTCTCCTTTGAAGCCAGGCATGCTGATCTTGGGCATTTTTATCTTGGGCATTTTCAGGTGCCAGTCCGGTCCATGAACATCCACATCAGGGGCATCAATGTCCACTTTGGGACCTGTGAGGTCCACCTCAGGGCCTTTCAGATCCCCTTCAAATTTGGGAAGGGAAACATCCACATCACCTTTCACTTTGGGGCCCTTCAGGTTTAAATCAATATCAGGCATGGAAATCTTAGGAGTCTTTAGGTGCATCTCTGGCATCTTGAATTTGGGCCCCTTCAGTTTCCCCTCTGGTCCTTCAATGTTAATATCAGGAGTGTCAATGTCCACTTTGGGGCCCTTGATGTCCACCTCAGGACCCTTTAGGTCACCTTCTACTTTTGGCAAAGATACATCCACATCACCTTTCATTTTGGGGCCCTTCAAGTTCAGATCAAGGTCAGGCATGGAGATTTTGGGGGCTTTGATGTTCATCTCAGGCATCTTGAATTTGGGTCCCTTCAGTTTTGCATCTGGACCTTCAATATTCACATCCGGGGCATCAATGTCCACTTTGGGGCCAGAAATATCAATGTCCGCTTTAGGGAGAGTAACATCCACATCTGGGCCTTCACCTTTGAAGCCTGGCATGCTGAACTTGGGCATTTTCACCTTGGGCATTTTCAGGTGCCAGTCTGGGCCATGAACATCCACACCGGGGGCATCAATGTCCACTTTGGGCCCTTTGATATCGATCTCTGGCCCTTTCAGATCCCCTTCAACTTGGGGCAGAGAAACATCCATATCACCTTTCACCTTGGGGCCCTTCAGGTTTAAATCAATGTCAGGCATGGAGATCTTGGGAGTTTTGATATTCATGTCAGGCATCTTGAGTTTGGGACCTTTTAAACTTCCTTCTACACCTTCCATATTGATTTCTGGACCCTTAATGTCCATTTTAGGACCCTCTATGTTGATATCTCCTTTCGGCAGATCCACAGCCATTTCTGGCCCTTCCGCTTTTAAGCCAGGCACACCAAACTTGGGCATTTTCATTTTGGGCATTTTTAAATTCCAATCTGCACCATGAACATCCACATCAGGTGCATCAAGATGAACTTCTGGTGCTTTAATATCTACTTTGGGTCCTTTAAAGTCACCTTCTAAATTAGGAGCTGTAACATCTACGTCTCCTTTGACTTTAGGACCTTTCAGATTTAACTCCACATCAGGCATAGAAACTTTAGGAGATGAAATACTCAGGAAAGGCATTTTGAACTTGGATCCTTTCACTTTCCCTTGGACCTCAACATCAGGAGCATTAATATCAACTTTTGGACCTGCCACATCAATATCTGGTTTTTTAACTTTGACATCCATCTCAGGTGTCTGAACTTTGGAGCCTGAAAAATTAAATTTAGGAAGCTTAAAACGTGATTTCTTTGACTTGCCTTCAAGATTGACTTTAGGACCAGAAATGTCCACTTCTGGGCCCTTTACATCCAACTTGGGAGCTTTAACATCACCTTCCAGTTTGGACCCAGAAACATCAACATCTCCCTTAAGCTTTGCGCCTTTCAAATTCAGGTCAATTTCTGGCATGGAGATCTTGGGCATATTTACATGCATGTCTGGCATCTTCAGTTTGGGACCTTTCAATTTGCCTTCCGGGCCATGAATGTCAATATCTGGGGCATCTACATCTATCTTTGGGCCCTTGATGTCAAGAGTAGGTCCTTTCACATCACCTTCTACATTTGGAAGGGAAACATCCACCTCTCCTTTCATCTTAGGGACTTTAAGATTAAGGTCCAAATCTGGCATGGATATCTTAGGAGCTTTGATGTTCATCTCTGGCATCTTAAACTTGGGGCCCTTCAGCTTTGCATCTGGACCTTCGATGTTGACATCTGGAACATCAATGTCCACCTTGGGTCCTGAGACATCAATGTCAGCCTTGGGTAAGTTCACATCCACTTCTGGGCCCTCTCCTTTGAAGCCAGGCATGCTGATCTTGGGCATTTTTATCTTGGGCATCTTCAGGTGCCAGTCTGGGCCATGAACATCCACATCTGGGACATCAACGTCCACTTTGGGGCCCTTGATGTCAACTTCAGGAACTTTCATCTCACCTTCCACTTTTGGTAAAGACACATCCACATCACCCTTCACTTTAGGGCCCTTCAGGTTAAGATCAATGTCTGGCATGGAGATCTTGGGGGCTTTGATGTTCATCTCTGGCATCTTGAACTTAGGACCTTTCAACTTTCCCTCTGGTCCTTCAATGTTAACATCAGGGCCTTCAATGTCCACCTTGGGTCCTGAGACATCAATGTCAGCCTTGGGCAGGTTCACATCCACTTCTGGGCCTTCTCCTTTGAAGCCAGGCATGCTGAACTTAGGCATTTTCACCTTAGGCATCTTCAGGTGCCAGTCTGGGCCATGGACATCTACATCTGGGACATCAACATCCACCTTGGGGCCTTTGATGTCTACTTCAGGGGCCTTTAAGTCACCTTCAACTTTGGGCAGAGACACATCCACATCACCCTTTACCTTGGGACCTTTCAGGTGCAAATCAAAGTCAGGCATGGAGATCTTGGGGGCTTTGATGTTCATCTCAGGCATCTTGAACTTAGGACCTTTTAACTTTCCCTCAGGACCCTCAATGTTAACATCAGGGCCTTCAATGTCCACCTTAGGTCCAGTCATATCAATGTCAGCCTTGGGTAGGTTCACATCCACTTCTGGGCCTTCTCCTTTGAAGCCAGGCATGCTGAACTTGGGCATTTTCATCTTGGGCATTTTCAGGTGCCAGTCCGGTCCATGAACATCCACATCCGGGACATCAATGTCCACTTTGGGGCCTTTGAGGTCGACCTCAGGGCCTTTCAGGTCTCCCTCTAACTTGGGACCTTTGACATCCATATCTCCTTTTATTTTTGGACCTGTTAGATTAAGATCAATATCTGGCATGGATATCTTTGGAGTCTTCAAATGCATTTCAGGCATCTTAAACTTTGGACTTTTCCACTTTCCTTCAGGTCCTTCAATATTCACATCAGGACATTCAACATCCACTTTGGGTCCTGACACATCTATGTCAGCCTTCGGCAGGTTCACATCCACTTCTGGGCCTTCTCCTTTGAAGCCAGGCATGCTGAACTTAGGCATTTTCACCTTAGGCATCTTCAGGTGCCAGTCTGGGCCATGGACATCTACATCTGGGACATNCATTTTCACCTTGGGCATCTTCAGGTGCCAGTCTGGGCCATGAACTCCCACATCTGGTGCATTAATGTCCACTTTGGGACCTTTGATGTCAACATCAGGAGGTTTTATCTCTCCTTCTACTTTTGGAATTGTAACATCATAATCTCCTTTCATTTTAGGACCTTTCAAATGCAAACCAACGTCTGGCATGGATATCTTCTGAGGCTTTATATTCATTTCTGGCAACTTAAATTTGGGACCTTTTACTTTTGCATCTGGACCATCAAGATTCACACCTGGAACTTCAACATCCACCTTGGGCCCTGAGACATCAATGTCGGTCTTGGGCAAGTTCACATCCACTTCTGGGCCTTCTCCTTTGAAGCCAGGCATGCTGAACTTGGGCATTTTCACCTTGGGCATTTTCAGGTGCCAGTCTGGGCCTTGAACATCCACATCTGGAGCACTGATGTCAACTTTGGGCCCTTTGATGTCCACATCTGGCACTTTTATTTCACCTTCTACATCAGGCGCAGACACATTCACATCTCCTTTTAGTTTTGGCCCCTTAAGATTCAAGTTCACATCAGGCATGGAGATTTTGGGAGCCTTGAAGTGCATCTCAGGCATCTTAAACTTGGGGCCTTTCAGCTTTCCTTCTGGCCCTTCAATGTCAACATCTGGGGCTTCAATGTCCACTTTGGGTCCAGAGATTTCAACTTCAGCCTTGGGCAGGTTCACATCCACTTCTGGGCCCTCACCTTTGAAGCCAGGCATGCTGAACTTGGGCATTTTCATCTTGGGCATTTTCAAGTTCCAGTCTGGGCCGTGAACGTCCACATCTGGGGCATCAACATCCACTCTGGGTCCTTTTATGTCCACATCTGGCACTTTCATTTCACCTTCTATCTTGGGCACAGACACGTCCACATCCCCCTTCACCTTAGGACCTTTCAAGTGTAAGTCCACATCAGGCATGGAGATCTTGGGGGTCTTAAAGTGCATGTCTGGCATCTTAAACTTAGGGCCTTTCAACTTTGCATCAGGACATTCCAGATCAACATCAGGCATCTCCACATCCACACTAGGACCTTTGATATCAACTTGTGGACCTCTGAGATCACCTTCTAGCTCAGGCGCAGAAGCATCAATTTCTCCTTTCACTTTGGGACCCTTCAAATTCAAGTCCACATCTGGCATGGATATCTTAGGAGCTTTGATATTCAACTTAGGCATCTTAAATTTAGAGCCCTTTAATTTTCCTTCTGGTCCCTCTATATCCAAATCAGGAGCATCAATGTCCACTTTGGGGCCAGAAACATTAATGTCAGCCTTGGGCAGGTTCGCATCCACTTCTGGGCCCTCTCCTTTGAAGCCAGGCATACTGAATTTGGGCATTTTCACCTTGGGCATCTTCAGGTGCCACTCTGGGCCATGAACATCCACATCTGGGACATCGATGTCCACTTTGGGCCCTTTTATGTCCACATCTGGCACTTTCATTTCACCTTCTACCTTGGGCACAGACACATCCACATCCCCTTTGACTTTGGGGCCTTTCAAGTGTAAGTCCACATCAGGCATAGAGATCTTGGGGGTCTTGAAGTGCATGTCTGGCATCTTAAACTTAGGACCTTTCAGCTTCCCTTCTGGACCTTCAATATCAATATCACCAACATCCACATCCATCTTCGGGGCCTTCATGTCAATTTCAGGACCTTTCAAGTCTCCTTCCACTTTGGGAAGGGAAACATCTACATCAGTTTTCAGTTTAGGGGCTTTTAGATTAAGTCCAACATCAGGCATAGAGATTTTGTGTGTCTGTATATTCATGCTTGGCATCTTGAACTTGGGACCCTTTAGCTTCCCCTCTGGACCCTCAATATTGACATCTGGAGCATCAATGTCCACCTTGGGCCCTGAGACATCAATGTCAGCCTTTGGCAAGTTCACATCCACTTCTGGGCCCTCTCCTTTGAAGCCAGGCATGCTGAACTTGGGCATTTTCACCTTGGGCATCTTCAGGTGCCAGTCTGGGCCATGAACTCCCACATCTGGTGCATTAATGTCCACTTTGGGACCTTTGATGTCAACATCAGGAGGTTTTATCTCTCCTTCTACTTTTGGAATTGTAACATCATAATCTCCTTTCATTTTAGGACCTTTCAAATGCAAACCAACGTCTGGCATGGATATCTTCTGAGGCTTTATATTCATTTCTGGCAACTTAAATTTGGGACCTTTTACTTTTGCATCTGGACCATCAAGATTCACACCTGGAACTTCAACATCCACCTTGGGCCCTGAGACATCAATGTCGGTCTTGGGCAAGTTCACATCCACTTCTGGGCCTTCTCCTTTGAAGCCAGGCATGCTGAACTTGGGCATTTTCACCTTGGGCATTTTCAGGTGCCAGTCTGGGCCTTGAACATCCACATCTGGAGCACTGATGTCAACTTTGGGCCCTTTGATGTCCACATCTGGCACTTTTATTTCACCTTCTACATCAGGCGCAGACACATTCACATCTCCTTTTAGTTTTGGCCCCTTAAGATTCAAGTTCACATCAGGCATGGAGATTTTGGGAGCCTTGAAGTGCATCTCAGGCATCTTAAACTTGGGGCCTTTCAGCTTTCCTTCTGGCCCTTCAATGTCAACATCTGGGGCTTCAATGTCCACTTTGGGTCCAGAGATTTCAACTTCAGCCTTGGGCAGGTTCACATCCACTTCTGGGCCCTCACCTTTGAAGCCAGGCATGCTGAACTTGGGCATTTTCATCTTGGGCATTTTCAAGTTCCAGTCTGGGCCGTGAACGTCCACATCTGGGGCATCAACATCCACTCTGGGTCCTTTTATGTCCACATCTGGCACTTTCATTTCACCTTCTATCTTGGGCACAGACACGTCCACATCCCCCTTCACCTTAGGACCTTTCAAGTGTAAGTCCACATCAGGCATGGAGATCTTGGGGGTCTTAAAGTGCATGTCTGGCATCTTAAACTTAGGGCCTTTCAACTTTGCATCAGGACATTCCAGATCAACATCAGGCATCTCCACATCCACACTAGGACCTTTGATATCAACTTGTGGACCTCTGAGATCACCTTCTAGCTCAGGCGCAGAAGCATCAATTTCTCCTTTCACTTTGGGACCCTTCAAATTCAAGTCCACATCTGGCATGGATATCTTAGGAGCTTTGATATTCAACTTAGGCATCTTAAATTTAGAGCCCTTTAATTTTCCTTCTGGTCCCTCTATATCCAAATCAGGAGCATCAATGTCCACTTTGGGGCCAGAAACATTAATGTCAGCCTTGGGCAGGTTCGCATCCACTTCTGGGCCCTCTCCTTTGAAGCCAGGCATACTGAATTTGGGCATTTTCACCTTGGGCATCTTCAGGTGCCACTCTGGGCCATGAACATCCACATCTGGGACATCGATGTCCACTTTGGGCCCTTTTATGTCCACATCTGGCACTTTCATTTCACCTTCTACCTTGGGCACAGACACATCCACATCCCCTTTGACTTTGGGGCCTTTCAAGTGTAAGTCCACATCAGGCATAGAGATCTTGGGGGTCTTGAAGTGCATGTCTGGCATCTTAAACTTAGGACCTTTCAGCTTCCCTTCTGGACCTTCAATATCAATATCACCAACATCCACATCCATCTTCGGGGCCTTCATGTCAATTTCAGGACCTTTCAAGTCTCCTTCCACTTTGGGAAGGGAAACATCTACATCAGTTTTCAGTTTAGGGGCTTTTAGATTAAGTCCAACATCAGGCATAGAGATTTTGTGTGTCTGTATATTCATGCTTGGCATCTTGAACTTGGGACCCTTTAGCTTCCCCTCTGGACCCTCAATATTGACATCTGGAGCATCAATGTCCACCTTGGGCCCTGAGACATCAATGTCAGCCTTTGGCAAGTTCACATCCACTTCTGGGCCCTCTCCTTTGAAGCCAGGCATGCTGAACTTGGGCATTTTCACCTTGGGCATCTTCAGGTGCCAGTCTGGGCCATGAACTCCCACATCTGGTGCATTAATGTCCACTTTGGGACCTTTGATGTCAACATCAGGAGGTTTTATCTCTCCTTCTACTTTTGGAATTGTAACATCATAATCTCCTTTCATTTTAGGACCTTTCAAATGCAAACCAACGTCTGGCATGGATATCTTCTGAGGCTTTATATTCATTTCTGGCAACTTAAATTTGGGACCTTTTACTTTTGCATCTGGACCATCAAGATTCACACCTGGAACTTCAACATCCACCTTGGGCCCTGAGACATCAATGTCGGTCTTGGGCAAGTTCACATCCACTTCTGGGCCTTCTCCTTTGAAGCCAGGCATGCTGAACTTGGGCATTTTCACCTTGGGCATTTTCAGGTGCCAGTCTGGGCCTTGAACATCCACATCTGGAGCACTGATGTCAACTTTGGGCCCTTTGATGTCCACATCTGGCACTTTTATTTCACCTTCTACATCAGGCGCAGACACATTCACATCTCCTTTTAGTTTTGGCCCCTTAAGATTCAAGTTCACATCAGGCATGGAGATTTTGGGAGCCTTGAAGTGCATCTCAGGCATCTTAAACTTGGGGCCTTTCAGCTTTCCTTCTGGCCCTTCAATGTCAACATCTGGGGCTTCAATGTCCACTTTGGGTCCAGAGATTTCAACGTCAGCCTTGGGCAGGTTCACATCCACTTCTGGGCCCTCACCTTTGAAGCCAGGCACGCTGAACTTGGGCATTTTCATTTTGGGCATCTTCAGGTGCCACTCTGGACCATGAACGTCCACATCTGGGGCATCAACATCCACTCTGGGTCCTTTTATGTCCACATCTGGCACTTTCATTTCACCTTCTATCTTGGGCACAGACACGTCCACATCCCCCTTCACCTTAGGACCTTTCAAGTGTAAGTCCACATCAGGCATGGAGATCTTGGGGGTCTTGAAGTGCATCTCAGGCATCTTAAACTTGGGGCCCTTCAGCTTCCCTTCTGGACCTTCAAGGCTCACATCTGGTACTTCAGTGTCAACTTTAGGTCCAGAGATGTCAATGTCAGCCTTGGGCAGGTTCACATCCATATCTGGGCCCTCGCCTTTCAAGCCAGGCATGCTGAACTTGGGCATTTTCATCTTGGGCATTTTCAGGCTCCAGTCTGTACCTTGGACTTCCACATCTGGTGCTTTGACGTCTACCTTGGGTCCTTTGATGTCCACATCTGGAACTTTCATCTCACCTTCTATTTTTGGTGCTGACATATCCAGACTGCCTTTCATTTTGGGTCCTTTAAGATCCAAGTCAACATCTGGCAGAGTCATCTTAGGAGCCTTGAAGTGCATTTCAGGCATCTTAAACTTGGGGCCTTTCAACTTTCCTTCTGGTCCTTCAAGGCTCAAATCTGGAGCACTAATATCTATCTTGGGTGCAGAAATGTCCACATCAGCCTTGGGCAGGTTCACATCCACTTCTGGGCCCTCCCCTTTGAGGCTGGGCATGGTAAATTTGGGCATTTTCATCTTGGGCATCTTTAGGTTCCATTCAGGACCACGAACTTCAACATCTGGGGCACCGATGTCTACTTTTGGCCCTTTGAGTTCCCCTTCCATCTTTGGCACTGTAACATCATATTCTCCCTTCACCTTGGGACCTTTCATATGCAAATCCACATCAGGCATAGAGATCTTAGGGGCCTTGATATTCATCTCAGGCATCTTAAACTTGGGACCCTTCAGCTTTCCTTCAGGTCCCTCAATGTTCACATCTGGAACTTCAGCATCCACTGTGGGTGCTGAGATGTCAATGTCAGCCTTGGGCAGGTTCGCATCCACTTCTGGGCCCTCACCTTTGAAGCCAGGCATGCTGAACTTGGGCATTTTCATTTTGGGCATCTTGAGGTGCCAGTCTGGGCCATGAACATCAACATCTGGAGCATCGATATCCACTCTGGCACTTTTAAGTTCAACATCAGGAACTTTAATCTCACCTTCCACTTTTGGCACTGTGACATCGTATTCTCCTTTTACGCTAGGGCCTTTCAAATGTAAGTCCACATCTGGCATGGAGATCTTTGGGGCTTTGATATTCATCTCAGGCATCTTAAACTTAGGTCCTTTCAATTTCCCTTCTGGTCCCTCGATGCTCACATCTGGAGCACTAACATCTACTTTGTGTCCAGAAATGTCCACATCAGCCTTGGGCAGGTTCACATCCACTTCTGGGCCCTCTGCTTTGAACCCTGGCACACTGAATTTTGGCATTTTCATCTTGGGCATCTTCAGATGCCAGTCTGGGCCCTGAACATCCACATCAGGAGCATCAATGTCCACATTGGGGCCTTTCACTTCCCCTTCAAGTTTTGGGACATACTCTCCTTTTACCTTTGTGCCTTTAACATGCAAATCGACATCAGGTACGGAGATCTTTGGCGTCTTGACACTCACTTCAGGCAGCTTAATATCAGGCCCTTTAAGTTTGCCTCCCAGGCCCCCTATGTTGACATTTGGGGCCTCCACATTGACCTTGGGCCCTGGAATACTAACATCTCCTTTGGGTAGTTTCACATCTACGTCTGGGCCTTCCCCTTCAACACCTGGAGTGCTGAACTTGGGCACTTTCAGGTTCCATTCTGGGCCATGAACTTCCACATGTGGGGCACTGACATCCACTTTGGGGCCTCTGACATCTACTTCAGGGACTTTGACTTTCCCTTCTACTTTGGGGAGCATGACATCTACACCCCCTTTCATTTTAGGTGCAGCCACATTTAGGTCTACGTCTGCCATAGAGATCCTGCACGTTCCTGCTTTCCCAGGACTACTGAGCGTGGGTCCCGCCAGGGTCCCTTCGAGACTAGGTGCCTCGATGTCCACTTTGGAACCTTTAACTGCCACTTGAGGGCCTTTAACGTCACCTTGCACCCCAGGCACTGAAACCTTAATATCTCCCTTCACTTTAGGGGATCCAAGGCTCAGATCCACATCCTGCATGGAGATTTTAGGTTTCTGTATGATCATTTCAGGAGTCTTGACTTTCGTACCCTTCACCTTCCCTTCCAGTCCTCCAGCAGCAACTTCAGGCAGGCTAACGTCACCAGAGACCCCAGGCAGAGTCACTTCACCTGTGGGCAGTGTCACATCAATGCCAGTTCCCTCTCCCTTAGAACCTGATACAGAGAATTTGGGAACTTTAATCTTGGGCATATTCAGTTTGCCCCCAGGTCCATGAATATCAACGTCAGGGGCTTGAACTTCCACACTGGAACCAGTGACAGCACCCTTAATTTTGGGCCCCGAGATGTCCACCCCTATGCTCCCCTGTGGCCTGGTACCTTTCAGGCCTAGGTCACTCTCAAGAGATGGCCCAGTGATTTGGGGGCCCTTCAGCTTCCCCTCAAGGCCCTCAATATTGACAGAAGGAGCACTGACTTCTAGCTGCGGGGTCTGGATGTTCCCACCAATGGTCAGGCCAGGCTTGCCACCTTTGTGCCCCACAGAGAACTCAGGTGCAGAAACGCTCAACCCTGCCCCTGGGGCCTGGCCCTCGGGTGCTGTCGAGACGCCGAATTTTGGCACCTTCATAGTGGGAATTTTAATTTTCCCAATACTGCCACTCTCCAGAGATGGATCCTGCACCTCCACTGCCCCACCCCCAAGAGAAGACGAAACGTCCACTCCTGGAACTTGGACCCCTCCTTTGCCACCCAAGTCCAAGCCCTTCGCGCTGACATTGACACCTGGGCTCCCCACCTTTATCCCAGGCACGGTGACCTGGAGCTTCGAGTGGCCAGCACCTTGGAGCTCTGGTCCCGAAGCGGAAATGGACCCCGCTCGGATGTCCACGACAGAGCCTGTGGTAGGAGACGCCGCCCCCGAGCCCGAGGGCAGTCTGATCACTGTCTTGCCAGGGTGGGTGTCCACATCCACAGCGGAGATTTCAGTTAGTTCGTGCCGGGGAATCTTGATCTTGAACTCTGGGCTGCTGATGTCGATCTCCCGGGCTCCTTCACGGCCTGTCACATCAACAGTGTAGGCCGTGACCCTTCTCGTCACCGTGATGGTGCGGCTCTGGGTCTCCCCAGGATCCCCTTCTAGTCCATCCTCCGACCTCAGCCGAGGCTTGATCTTCGTGGCGTAGATGCGCTGGTAGTCCTCATCATCCCCGCTCTGCGGAAAGACACGGCCGGGAGAGGTTGCAGCAGGGTCTGCCCGACCACAGACGCCCGGCCACAGCCCAGCCGACAACACGTTTCCCTGTTTCCCAGAGAAGCTGGGACTAGAACGGAGGCCCACGGAGCCCCCTGGGGCGGAGCACGGAGGGATGAAGAAAGGGACTGATGGCCACATCACAGGAGGGAAACTCTGGGAAGCAAAAGCTATAGGGGAGAGAAGCAGGCTAGACTCCTGCCTTATGCGGTCTGGAAGAAGGATTTACAATCAATTCTAGATTCCAATCGGCTCGTCAAGTCCCAGGGATGCCTCCCAGCTCTGCGTGGATTTGGCCCTTGGGCTCTCAATTCCCAACTCTCGGACTTGATTAATGGGGACGGGAATCCTCTCTGGGACCCATCAGAAAGCGTTGGTGGAGACTCGCTGTGCTTCGATTAAACTTTCACATTGAGGACCCATTATTTGTTAAATAAACAAGCCATGAGGAGGAGCAAAGAAACGTCCCCCAGGCACTTTGCTGCCCAGCCTCTGACTCTCAGATGAGTCCAGGCCTCTGGAAGGAGAAAACTGGTTTCTGGGAGGCAGAGCTGGGCACCTGTGAGACTATTCTGAAGATTCTTGCAAAGCAGCTGACCTTCCTCCTGGCCTCTAGGGCCAGACAGCATGAGTGGGTTCCCACGCTGCGGCACTCTGGAGAGACCGATGGAAAACTTTCAGGGTCAACGTCAGGCACACGCCACACACGAATAGGAACACACGGTCTGGCTCCACAGAGAGAGGGGAGAAAGCAGGAGAAGGAACCGCAAGCAAGGGAGGTCCAGTAGGCAGACACGAGGCTCAGGAAGTGGCCAGCAGGTCAGTGTGGCCTGCGGGGGTTCAGGGCGCGGACCGGCCGGGCCAGGCACTCACCAGAACCACCTCGGAGCTTCGGGAGCTGAAGACTTCATGGGTCCAGGTCTGGCCAGGCTCAGGGGAGCGGTCCCCCTTGCGATGCAGCTTCAGGCCAACGGTGTGGTGCCCCATGGTGTTCAGCAGCTGGGTCACCTCGCCTGACTGCAGGTTGTCAAAGTAGATGGTGGCTCCCACAATCTGGTCCCCTGAGCGGGGCGGAGCAAGAAGCAGGTGAGACCTGCGGGGTCTCAGGAAAACAACACGCGACCACCGCAGGCTGGCCCCTCCACTGACATGCATTTACTGCGAGTCATGACAACCCTACAGGGCAGGTGTGGTAATGGCCGTTGCACAGCTGAGAAAATGTAAGGTGTAGGGAGGCCCACTGACTCGCCCAAAGCAGCAGAGCTCCTGGGTAGTGGAGTGGGCACTAAGGACGACGTGTCCACCACCCTCCACACCCGCTGTCCCCGAGGACTGTGTGGATCGAGGGACACAGAGCAGACAGGGGAGGGGAGGGCGGGGCATGGGAACAGACCGTCCTGACATCACCAGGACCAGGCCCTCCACAGCCCCCCTGTGGCCTTCCCGCCACCACCCTCAGCCACCCCACCCCAGCACCCAGCCTGCACCCTGAGGTGACTCACCCTCCTTGACCACCCCAGTGCGGGCCGCAGGGGAGTTCCGCATCACCTCCTGCACAAAGACGCCATCGTCCCTCTGGGCAATGGTCAGCCCATGGGAGCCACTGCCCTGCCAGTTGGGCAGCAGCAGCTCCCGGGTCGTGTCCTCTTCCTTCTCCATCTGGGGTGAGGTAAGGAAACGGGGGCTCAAGACAGTGGGGGCTCGAGGGCATGAGGAGACGAGAAAGCTGAGGACCGCCGGTGCCGTGAGCTCCCAGGGAGCGAAGCGGCGTCCGTGGAAATGGTCCCCGTGACAAGTGGACACCGGCCGCGACCCACCTCAGTGCCAACCAGCTCCACATCCCTTCCACGCAGGGCGCTGCCTCCCAATGCCACCCACCCTGGGTCCCCCCCCTCCCCTGCCCCTAACCCTCCACCACACTCTCCCTCGCACGGACCTTCTGCAGGATTCAGCTCAGGAGCGGATGCCTTGCCAGGAGCCCGCCCCTCCTTCCTCTCTTCTCAGTCTCTCTGGTCGGGAATTTCGGTCACACAGCCTAGGGAAAAGGGGACAGAGATGCTCACGCTCAACCGCTGGCTTGCTCAAAACCCCGACTGCCAAAGACGGCTGGGCACTCCGGTTCCATTCTCGGGCCACACCAAAACCCCTACCTTCCCCCACTTCAGTGCCATTCAGACATGACTCTCCGACCTGGGATCGCGGAGAGGGGACCCAGGGGAGGCCAGACTCAGATATAAACCCCCTGGTATCAGCTCTGGCTCTGGGGCGCCTGGGTGGCTCAGAGGGCGAAGCATCTGCCTTCCGCTCAGGTCATAATCCCGGGGTCCTGGGATCGAGCCCCATGTCCGGCTCCCGGCTCGGCAAGGAGCCTGCTTCTCCCTCTGTCTCTGCTCAAAAGCTCTCTCTCTCTCTCTCTCTCAAATAAATAAATACGATCTTTAAAAAAAACTGGGGCGCCTGGGTGGCTCAGTGGGTTAAAGCCTCTGGTTTCAGCTCAGGTCATGATAGTGTCCTGGGATCGAGGCCCGCATCGGGCTCTCTGCTCAGCGGGGAGCCTGCTTCCTCCTCTCTCTCTGTCTGCCTCTCTGCCTACTTGTAATCTCTCTCTCTGTGTGTCAAATAAATAAATAAAATCTTAAAAAAACAAAAAAGCCTCTGCCTTCGGCTCAGGTCACAATCTCAGGGTCCTGGGATCAAGCCCTGCATCGGGCTCTCTGCTCAGCAGGGAGCCTGCTTCCTCCTCTCTCTGCCTCTCTGCCTACCTGTGATCTTTCTCTCTGTGTCAAATAAATAAATAAAATCTTTATTAAAAATGATCTTAAAAAATAAAAATAAATAAAATAAACCGGGGCTCTGTACCCTCCCAGCTGTGTGTCCCTGGCCAAGTCACTCAACTTCTCTGAACATCCATCTCCTCCTCTGTGAAAACAAAGATGATGCAGGATCTCACTGAGGACGGAAGGAGAGAGAGCTCGAGTCTCACCAAACACCCATTCTCAGGAGGTTCTTTATAACAGCTCCAGGAAGGAGAACGTGCTATCCCTGTTTTACAGATGGAGAGACTGAGAAGTGAGATCCGCAGTGAGCATGCCACCACCCTTGGGCTCTGAGCCGGTAACTCTCTCCCCTACAGCATATCAGGTCTGCAGCCTTAATTAACTGATGTAAGACTCCTCTTCCCAGTGTCACCAGCACTGGAGGCAGGCAGCTGGCAGGCCGAAAGCAGGAACGGCGGTGCCCTCCCTCCCCTGCTGACAAACAGTGAGTGTGAGTCACCCAATCCGACCCCGTCCTTAGGACCAGGGGGACCCTTGCCAGCTGGGAGCTCCAGGTGTAGCGGGCTGAACAAAAGAAGCCCCAAGCCCACCCCACCCCTCCCAGGGCCAGCCCACGCCCCAGAGGCTTGAATGCAGCTGGGCCGCCTGAGGGACACGGTGAGTCAGGGCCCATCTGGCTGCCCACGCAGGGCCCTGAGCCAGGACCCCATAGGTGCCGTCACTTGGGAGCAAAGATGCCCTCTGGCCACAGGGTGTATCAGCTGCAGAGCTGTCCTGGGAAGACATGAGGCAGGGCTCTGGAAACAGCCCTGGCCTATAGCCACCCACGCAGAACGGCAGGGCCAGAGTCATCCAGAAGCAGGTCTGTGAAACCGGGTGGGGGATGCTAAGACTCGGGCAGAGCCTCACCCAGAGCCCCACCCGGAAGCTGTTTACATTCAGAAGTTGGTCAACTGATCAATAAATACATGCATGCTGATGGCCTCCTGCACAGCCAACACCAGAGCAGACACGGCAAAAAAAACCAGCAGGGGACAGACACGGCTCAGCCCAGCCCTGCGCCGCGCGCTGCATTAGACAGTCACAAACTTCACCCGCCCGTCCTCCCAGTGCTTACTGAATGAGCTCCATGTGACAGATGGGGAGATTTAAAAGATTTCGTTCCTCCCCTGGATATAAATTATGAGCAAGGTGCTCTGGGCGTGACCCATTTAGCCTCAGAATGTTCTAGAAGGTTGGGGAGCCTCTTGGGGGGAATGAAATACTGAAGGAAAGAACGGGGCAAAGAGAACCTACTATCTGCAGTTCTCTTGAAGGCTTTAGAGTTTGCCTCTGAGGACAGGACTGTGTCCCTTGGAAACTCATGGGCGCTTCACAGCCCTGGGGCCAGGCAGATCACAGCATGGGCAAAGACAGCGCGTGGACCCCCAGTCCTCCACCCTCTGAACTCACACATGCAGTATTTAGAACATGGGTGCTGCTGCCTAGGAGGCAACCAGAGCCACTGACAGCGAGCGGCCCATCAATCGGCACGGGGATCACCTCTTCCCCTCCGGACCAGCAGCTGCTTCGGGAAGTCACACTGACCCCAGCAAACAGCAAAGCTGCGACTCTAAGGCGCCTGCCCCCAGCGTCCAGCACCAAGAAGCCAGCCCTGCAGACAGGGAGCCCGGTAGGGCAAGGAAGGAAAGGCTTCCAGCCTGAGGGCTTCTCGGCTCTCTGAAACCACCAGGCAGCCTAGCACCCCACTCTTCCTCCTTGAGCAGGCCCCTTCCCTAGGCCCAGCATCCCGCGCCAGCAGCCAGGGAGAGGCGGAGACAGCGAGCCAGCTCACCCTCGCCCACAGCTCGGCCCCACCCTCCCTCCTTCCCCAGTGAGTCACTGAGGCTGCAACAGCTCCAGACATGCAAAGGGTCACGCCTAAAACCCCATGGACAAAGTGCTTCATTGGCCAGAGCCCCCGGTGCCAGAGGGGCTGGGGCCCGGTGGAGACAGGCAGTCGGCTTCCCCGCCAGCTCCTCAGGATGGAGTTCCAGGCCAGGAGTCCCCAGAAGGAGCTCGGAGGCTCAGGAGGGACTTGCTATGCACCTCAAGCCAAGCAGCTCAGAAGAAAGGGAGAAAGTCATCATGAGTGGTGAAGGCTCCACAGCCCCCCGAGAACACGAGCCGTGGGACCGGGGGCTGCAGGTTGACCCCAACAGGGCACCCACTGGCTTCCTGGCCAGGAGGGGCTGCCAACCACCCTGTCAGCCCTGGCTCAGGGCTCTCCTTCTAGCACAGCTAGGAGCAACTCCCCTCCCCTCTGCTCCGCTCTGGGCCATTCAGGTGACTGCATACACTGGTGCTAAGGGGGGATCCGAGGGGATTCGAGACCACGGTGGGAAGGGTCTGTTTTCTGCATCTGAGTCCCAGCGCTCAGTCTCTCTCTCCACATCTCTGGAGCCTGCACCAAGCTCAGATGGGTCCCCCTTCTCCTACATAAGTCAGGAGACGCCAGCTTCCCCGGGGGCTGAGGGTCCTGCCCTGTGGCTACCCAAAGGAGGGTCTTTGGAACTCTGGGGAATTCTGCACATTAAGCCAAGTGTCCTAAGTCTTTGGAGCTAGAAGACACCTTGCAGCCATGCTGTCAACATGGTAGCTACGTGTGGCTATTTAAATTTAAATTAATTTAAATTAAATTGAATTGAATTGTTAGTTTATTGCTTGCAGTAGCCACATTTCGAGAGCTCACCAACCACAGAAAGGCCACCATATTAGACTGGGCAGATGTGGGACATTTCCGCCAATGCAGAAAGCCCTGCAGGGACAGCACTGTCTGGTGTTTACAGATGAGGAAGGCGAGGTCCAGAGAGGAGGACAGGAGAGCATCGGGGCCCCAGAATCCTGGTCTGCTGGCTCCCCACCCCAAGGTCCACCTGACACTAGCTCACAATATCCTTCATGATGGGAGGGCCTGGAGTGGGGACCCTCTAGGCAGAGGCTGCCTGGAGGGTAGAGAAAGCGAGATGGTACGTCCACTCCATCTGTGAGGCAGAGACTGTGCGGACACCGTAACTCAGGCCAGAAGCAGCGAGAGAAGAACAAGGCTGTCCTGTCAATTCAAAACTGCAAACGGGACCCGCCCAGGGGGGATCAGTCGGTGAAGAGTCTGCCTTCGGCTCAGGTCACAAGGTCGGGGTCCTGGGATCGAGCCCCGCGTCGGGCTCCCTGCTCAGCGGGGGACCCTGCTTCTTCTCCTTCTCCCTCTCCCTCTGCCCGCTCCCTGCTCCTGTGCACACTCTCTCTCTCTAATAAATAAATAAAATTTAAAAAAAAAAAAGCCTGCAAAGATGATGTGCACCACCTCTGCTGGGGGGTCGGGGGGAAGCTGGTGACACACGGGCAGATCCGGGAAACAGACTCCTTGCCCAGGGCAGAGGGTCTCTGCCGGCGGTGGCATCCAAAGGAGAATCTTTCCCACCCCTGCCCTTAGGGAACAGAGCCCCTTCCTCACCCAAGACGCAGCGTGAAGTCAGCCAGGGAGGGGGCCCGGCCTAACTGCTGCCGCAGACAAAACCGGCCTGGCAGCCGGCGTCAGTGTCAAGTTGACAGGAACCGACAGAAGCCCACTGCCCGAGAGACAGGCCCGTGGGCCTCCATGCCTCCATGCACCAAACCCGAAGACACACCCCGAGGGGCACAAGTCTGAGCATATGCCCAACACAGGATGGACACGGGAGGTGACGCTTCAAGGGAAAGAGAAGCGGGGAGGGCACGGACGGCAATGGGACTTGTACCCCGCGCACGAGGGCAGGCCCAGCAGTGATCAGCCCCACTGAATACACAAGCCAGGGAGAGCCAGGAAGAACGAAATGACTCACCGCCAGGTAGAGACCTCCACCAGAGGGAAAGTCCCTACCGCGTCTATTAGGACGAGCGGGTAGGATATTCAAAGGAAATGGAGACACACCCCGAGGGGCAACCTGCTCCCGTAAACACCACACAGCAAAGAGGAAGAGAAAGCCCTGCACTATGAGAAAAGCCTCCGCAGACAGAAAAAGAGAATTCTGCCGAGCTCCTGCGGTGTGCTGCAGTTCCCCACCCGGGGTCTCACTCAATCCCAGACAACCCGACGTGATTAACAATTAACATGCTGGGAGCCGGGGTGGCTCAGTGGGTTAAAGCCTTTGCCTTCGGCTCAGGTCATGATCGCAGGGTGCCGGGATCGAGTCCCACATCGGGCTCGCTGCTCAGCAGGGAGTCTGCTTCCTCCTCTCTCTCTGCCTGCCTCTCTGCCTACTTGTGATCTCTCTCTGTGTCAAATAAATAAATAAGATCTTTTAAAAAAATAATTAATGTCCTTATTTTAGAGACGCCGCAACAGGCCTCCAGCAGTAAGATGACTTGCAAGGGGTATGAGCGGGGGTGGAGATGCAAGCCCGGGCTTCTCGGACTGTGACTCCAGAGCAAACAGTCTTCACCTCTGAGGAGGAACGCACAAGGGAGATACACAGGAGAGAGACCCACACTGGAGGAGGGACCCCCGCAGGAAGATGGAGGGGTCTCCATGCACCCCCAGAGGGAGACACGGTGGGAGGGAGCCTCAGAGAGAGCAGCGTTAACCAAGAAAAAGGGAGGAGCTGAGACTCCCCTAGGGGATCCGGAGACCCAGGGGGCGCCAGGAGGCTACCCAGGGAGCCGGATGCCTTTCAAGTGCCACAGGCAGTAGGAGAGAGGGCAAGCGGCCACCAGTCTCCTGCACCCACACACCAGCCCCTTCCTGACCAGCAGCTTGGGGACAGCACTCCGGGACGGGCAGAGTCCCAGGCATCCTGGAAGCCGGGATCTGAGGTCCCCAGAGTCAGAAATCCAGAGCCACACAGACCCCAGCTCACCCCCAGAGTCTCTGGGGCCCCAGCAAGTGAAGGCCATGAGGGTTGTCCCCCTCTGGGGCTGGGGGCACACTCCACAGAAAGGCACCGCTAGGGCGAGCCAGATACCTCCACTCACTGGGAAACGGGGACAGCCACAACAGGGCAGACCCCCGTCCCACACAGGGCTGGCCTCACTTCCGGGGCCCAAGCCTCCGAATGGACCTCCATGGAGGCCGCTGCCAGAGCTCTGCCTGGAAAACAGCACGCCCTGTTCGAACTGGTGGAGAACAGCTCGGTGACCTCCAGAGTCGAAGCCGGCCACCGAGAACTTTTACACTCAGCTCGTCCTGGGGGTCACAGTCTAAGGGGGCGTGTTGTGTATTGGGGGGTGGGAGTACCAGGGAGAATTCGACTAACGTGCTGCAAGACGCAGGCGACCTGGGCCCTGGAGAGACACATTCCCAGACAGACAGACAAGGACCCGCACACGCCGCAGGCACACAGACCTGCTCATCAGCCCGGTTCCCCTCTCTTCCCAGCCCTGCGCAGGCCTACAGCCCCGACTTCCCAGCTCCCAACGGACACCCGTCTGGGCAGCCCCAGGCCCTGCCCATTACGGAAGGCCCCTATACCTGCCAGCCTGGTGCCCGGAGTCTGTGTCACCCTGTACCTGTGTGCACCGATCTTGTTCCCTGGCTACCTGGGCCGCTGGCCCAGCCCACAACGCCCACCAGCAGGGAGTTCCTCCAGCTCCATCATTCCAGCCCTCTCCTCCGGGTCAGCCCCAGCAGGGGCCCCCCACCTCAATGTCCAGGGGAGCCCCACTCAGATGCCACAGGCCAGCTGCTCTCTGCATCTCTCCCTTACACTCTTGTCCACCTCTCCCCTCTGGCCGTGGGTGCACGGCTTCCTCACACCTCAGAGCCAGCTCCAAGTTCTCACTTCCAGGAGGGAGCAAGAGTCCCCCTTCCTCCCACGATCAGAGGGACTCCCCTCCTCCTTGTCACAGGGGAGAGGGACAGCAGCCCATTATCCAGCCGTAAGTCCCCGCCCCTGGCCACGCAGCCCGGGAAGAGAGAGCCTTTCCCCAGGACCGCTGGGCCTAAGACACCAACTCTGAGGGTAGCACCCTCCACGGGGCAGGGGTGGTGAAGAAGAACGCTCCGTCTCCCCCTGGGGGAAGGGGACGGCCCCGGAGCTGCCGGGGTGCAGAAACTCCCCAACCACAGACGAGCTCTCCGCCCAGCGGTCAGACCCCGCTAGTGCAAGGGCGCAGGGCCAGGCCCCCCCCTCAGCCCCGCCAGGACACGAAGCTGGGATCAGCTCCAGCCACTTCCCCTTCCCCTAGAACCTCCGCTCCGGCCCCCAGGGACAGGGCAGGATGCCCCTCCCCGCCCAGCGGTGCGCAGTGCCTCGCTCGGCATCACTCAGCCAGGGCTTGGTTCCCAGAACTAGCCTCGCCCTCCCGAGGGCCTCTGGATACAAACTCCAGGGCCCAGAAGCTGTCCGGGATGCAGACACTGACTTTGGTCCTTACCTACAGCCCCTGTGAACCCTCCACCACCAGGACGGAGACCCACAGCTGTCTCCTGTCCTGTAAGCCCCGGACGCAAGCAGAGAGACACATCAGGAGCCCCACGCACAGCCAGAGGAACACCCTCCCGCAGGTAACCCCACCTCACAGCTTGGACACTAGGGGTCCAGGGATGCAAAGACACGGGGAAACGGCACCACCTGGACGCAAGCAAGACCCGCCAGCTACAGCAGCCCAGGAGTCATCCTGGTGGGAACTGGGGCCAGGGGTGAGGAAGAGGAGCTCTATCAAGCACTGCACACATGCACATCCCTGCTGGGCCCCACTGTGGCCCACCCACGCGGGACGCCCCCCACCCCCGGCCACCGCGCCCGGAGGAAACCAAGCTTGCCCAGGAAGGCCTGGGAGCACCAGCGGGATGGTCAGAGACCAGGGCTATGTCAGCTCCGTGCGAGCCTGGATGAAGCCCGTGGGGGACGAAAGGAGAGCAAAAGGCCCTAGACATTGGCCACGGCCAGCACCTGACGGAAGCCGGCATTCGAGACCTTCTCCAGCAGCTACCTCCCTTCCCTTCCTCAGACACAGGCAGCGGGTCAGCCGAGCTCCAGGGAGAGAAACCGGGGGACAGTGGGGAGCGGTGGGGGGGCGGGGAAGAACCTACGGTGGGAGAGTTCCCATCAAGAGTAGGACTAGCTCTCCCGGTATGCCTCTGTCTGTCCCCAGGCGGTTCCCAAGTTCTGAGGAAGGTGGTGGCCACACCCCAGAGCCCCACACACCCCTCCACCCCCACAGCTTTGCCCCAACCTCTCAAACCAGCTCCTCAGGCTCTGGGTAGTGTCTCCACCAGCGCCAGCCAGCCAATTCCAAGTTGAGCCAAAGAATCTAGCCTGGCGATGGCCTGGGCACCTCCACCCAGGGCCTCCCTGGGACTCAGGTGACCCGGGAGACCCGCAGC
Organism: Ailurus styani; assembly: GCA_002007465.1. NCBI lineage: Eukaryota > Metazoa > Chordata > Mammalia > Carnivora > Ailuridae > Ailurus > Ailurus styani. Next base: position 1,990,649 of record LNAC01000014.1, read on the forward strand.
CCATTCCCTGCCCTTGTCCCCTGCTGGGCTTCTCCCCCGACCAGTCCTCCGTGGTTTACTCTCTCGAGGGTCACCCCGGGCCCTGGACTGTAGCCTCACCACCCCAAACTAAGTCTGGCTCGTCCAAGTCCCCAGCTGTATGGGGTTAGCTCTTCAAGGAGCTGCCCAGACCAGGACCCCTGACTCACTGCCAAGGGCCTCCCTATCCCCTGCACGAAGCCCCGCGTGACTGACGTGGCGCTCTACGTGCCCCTGTCCGATGACCAATGTTCCTGCCTATCATCTCTTCAGGACAAGGCTTTAGAGAGGGGCTGAGACGCCCTCCGATCCCCATTTTGAAGCTTGCAGACCCTGCGTCCTCTGCTAGCCCAGCTCTCACGGTCCCAGGTCCTCTCCCTCCCCGCCCCACCCCACCTCCTTCATAGGGCAGCTCACGCTCCAGGCAAGGAGGTACCCCCTCAGCCCGGGGCGCCCTTCTGCTCCCCACTCTGCACACTCTACCTACCCTGTGCTGGCCCAACCCATCATCCCTCTGGTCAAGGAGAAGGAAGCCTCCCCACTCCGCCTGGGAAAGGAAGTGAGTGCCACACCCTGCCCCAAGGATTTCCCTCATGGCGGGGCGGAGGCAGAGAGGGAAATGCAAGCAGAATCTGCCCCCCTACTTTAGACGCAACCCAGGCGCTGAGGCCTGAAAATGCCTTCCAAAGCACCTTCAGTCTCTTCCTCTCCCCCCCGGACCCCCAGCCTTCACCTATCACTAAAGCCCCAAGCTCTCACTGGGTCCCCGAAAACCAACCCAGCCGCTCCCAGTGCTGGCCCGTGCAAGGAAGGGCAGGTGATCCCCGCCATTGGACGCTGGATCCTAACAGAGGAAACTGTTCCAAAACCAATTATTGGGACCCCAGCGCTGCGCCGGGGACACAGAAGTAAATATCCGAGTCCTTTTTTCTCCCAAACTCCAGGTCATTCCCTAAGGACCCCACCACAGGGGATGGTCCCACTCTGCCTTTCCATAAACCCACCGCACGCACCGGGCAGGGCTCTTGAGCAACCCCGGCGGGCTCCCTGGGGGCGCTCACCACCACCTCTCTGCAGCCACACCCAGTGAAAGGCGAGAGCACACACCACGCACACAATTCTCTGTGGCCACATTGTGCACAGGCGCCGGGGCCGTCCCCCACCTGGTGCAGGCGCCCAGCTCGAGCCGCGAGTTGTCCCGTCTGCCCACTGGGCTCCCCTCCCACGCAAGGGGCACAGCGGGGCCTGCTCGGACCCCACGTGTCCCTCGCGGCCAGAGCGGCCCAGGGCTGCGCCCCCACATCCCGGGCCCCCGCACTGCAAGGGGGCGCCCAGGCCAGCCCGGGGAGGGCCAGGCCCTCCCACACTGCACACCCTCTCCCCGCCTGGGAAAGCCTTACATAACACGGCTCTCCGAACACACCCTAAGCTCTCGGCCCTTCCAACTCCACGGCCGGACCTCGTCCCCCAACCCCGTCTCCCGGAGCGCACCGCTGGTGCCGAGGGTTCCAGAGACCGCGGCCAAGCCCTCCTCCTCCGCGGAGCCGGCTCCTGCCCCCACCTCCCGCACGCAGCCCCTTCCTCCCCCTCCCCTTTGCCCCTCACCACTCCTCCCCGAGTTCTGGTTTGAATTAGTCAGCGGCTCCAACCACCACATTCCTCAGGCTGCTGGCGCCGTGCCAGGCGCTGGGGCGGGGGCCATCCCGCCCGGACGGGTTTGGGAGTGGGGTGAGGGGGAGCGCACCGCCCCCCGAAAGGGAAGGGGCGGTGCCGAGGGCCGGGCCGCCGCACAGATCCCCCCCCCTCCCCGCCCACCCCAGCGCTGGAATCTCCCTAATTACGCCCCCCACCCCCACTCCCACCCGTCCCGCCCCGAGGCGCGCTGCAAACTTCAGGCAGCGGGGGCCTTGGAGGAAGAAGGGAGACTTCTGGAGCGGGGAACGCGGAGGG
>LNAC01000014.1:1993752-2035284 GCA_002007465.1 Ailurus styani
GGGGGGGGGCCGGGGCGGGGGGGCGCTTGGGCGATTCCGCCGCGACCTCCAGCCTGACGCGGACCTTTTGAGTTTTTAACCCAAGCGTCTCCAGTTCAAATCCCAGGCCCCAGTCTCCTCACTTGGTTCCCAAGCTTCGTGCAGCCGCGCCCATTTCTTGCCTCCCCCACTCTTTCTGAGGCCCCCCCCCGTCTCCCCCAACAAAACCGGTCTGTAGACGCTGGCCCCACTCCTGCAGTTAGGGTGCCCACGTGGAGTCACCAGAGCCCCACGCCCCACGGGGCTATTCCCGCCGCTGCAGCGACATCGGAGTAAAGCCGGCAGCCCCCCCTCCTCCGCGGAGGGAAGCGGGAGCTCCAGCCTTGCCTCTACCTACCCACTTCCGACCCGAGCCCTTCCCCCACCTCCCCACCTGCAAGGACGCTCTTTCCAGATTTACTGCCGTTTCCCACAGCCACTTCTAACTCCACGAGATTTTATTAACCGCTTAATGATGGGGTGCGGGGGCCTTCTGGCTACCCAGCCCCCCTTCCACACCCCCATTCTCTTCTCCACGCCCCCCCATCCTCTTATCCCCGCTCCTAGGTGGCCACCCACGACCCACATCAAGGCAGTGTTCCTTCCTTCCCAGATGCTAAGGAAGGAAGACCCCAGGCCCGGGGGTCCTGAGAAGACCTGGCTCCAGGCGGAGCGCCCTCCTCACCGCGAGATCGTGAGTGGGCTGGGGCCGAGACCTGAGGCCCTGTCCTCTGAAATGGCAAACATGTTTACAGGCTAAAAATACCCAGCAGCCAACTCTGCTGCCAGCCCTGGGGGCTGTGTCCCAGGTCCAGTTACCAGCACAGGCCATGGGGGAGGGAAAACACGGCAAAGAAGTCCTAGCTATGCCGAGACTCATGCACTGGGCGCAAAAAGGTGGAGACACCGCGTGTGTAGACGTTCAGACAGGCATAGACACGCAAAGACAGACAAAGCAGAGACTTGGGCACCAGCATTCTCTCTCTCTCTCTCTCTCTCTCTCTCTCACTTGCTCCTGTGTGCAAGGGCGTTCTCCCACCCCGCCCCTGTCACACGCGCGCGCGCACACACACACAGGCGCCCAGATAGGGACTCAAACCCCGCCACACACATCACAAACCCAGGCTTTGGAAAGCAGCACCTCCTCCATTTTATTCTGTACCCCTTTTCTCAAACCAACTACCTTATCTAAAGAAGGTATCTAAACTTTCCAATTTGGGGTTGCTTTTAAAAATATAGAAGTACCAAACGCTCATTATTTCCTTTACTAATGGCTTTTTAATTCTTATTTCATTTTCCGTGGCATTTATTCAACTTTTCACAAATGGAACAAGAATACAGAGAAACGAAAGTGGGCCGTGAGGCCGCAAGTCCGATAATCCTTGTTGACACGTTTTTAAATAAAATCAATGCCTCCATCTGGTGAAGAATGTAAACAATACAGAAAGGTAGAATGATAAAAAGTAAATGTGTCCCTCCTCCCCCACCCAGTCCCTCTCCCCAAAAGTAACCACTGTTAACAGTTGACGGAAGGGTTTTTAACTTTATGAATCACCTGGTTCCTTGAAAGTGCAAGTTTTCCCGGGACATATTTCAAGGGGAGTGGATTTAGACCTAGGTCTTTGGACACATGGCTCTGATGATATCCACAGAGACACGGGGGTCTGCAGAAGGGCGATGGAGTTTGGAGGGAGGGGCTGGAGAGGGAGAGGAACAGTGGGGGAAGGTGTGGGTGTCGTCCCCTCCGCGGATGGGCTCTGTCAGCCCCCCAGGAGTGAAAGACCAGAGGCTAGTGTCCTGGGCTCACAGCCAACGTATCTGTTCATTGTTTGTTCTGGCCACCCTCTTGGTCAACAGAGAAGGCAGGAGAGGCTGGTTTGGAAAGCAACAGCTACAGAGCAGGGATTACCATCCAGGCTCTTCATTCAGAGGTAGGAGCACCTGGTAGGGGGTGGTCCTGGGGACCGGCTCCAGCCGCATTCCCAGCTAGGAGTGGAGAGGAGTAACCTAGACCCTTGCCCCATAGGGGAAAAAAAACAAAAAACAAAAAACCATGGACCATGCATGCTGCAATGGGAGCTGAGCTTTCCTAGGTCAGGTTCCTCGGCCCAGGGGAAGGGAAAATACTCAACAATTTTCAATGGTGTAAGTGGAGACTCACGCTCTTTTGGAAATTTCTGTCAACCCTTCTCTTTCAGCCCATGGCTATAGCCCCCGCCACCTGCCCCTCACCCCCCCAAAGCTACCATAATTGTGACCGTGTCTCAGGCCACAGCAGGCACTATCCTGTGTTAGTTTAATCCTCACATGCTTGGGGAGGAAATGGTCTCAGAAAGGGTTAGTGATTCCCCTAAAGGCACACAGCCCTCAGCAGCAGGAGTCAAAACTCCCCCCCCCCGCACCCCCTCCTCCAGCATCTAGGCTCCATGAAGGCAGGGATTTTCTTGTTCTTTGTTGTCTGCCCTGTGCCTAGAGCAGTGGCTGGCATACAGCAATCACTGAAGAACTTTGTGGAATGAATGAATGAACGAACGAACTACAGGGATAACTGGCCCCAAAGCCTGTGTCTTTTCCCCAACAGCATCCTGAACCCCACACTTCCTTTTACTCTCAGCCTCCAGGGAGCAATTCCCGCACTGACAGGCCTCTCATGCAGCTGCACAAACATTTATAGTGTGTGTTACACTAGGCCCGGGGCCCATGGTGCTGGCGGTGGTGCAGCCCCCCAGGCGGGGGGCTCAGTTGGTTAAGCGTCTGCCTTGAGCTCAGCTCATGATCCCAGGATCCTGGAATCGATTCCTGAGTCTCGATTCAGCTCAGGGGGAGTCTGTCTCCCTCTGCCTGCTGCTCCCCCTGCTTGTGCGCACGCTGTCAAATAAATAAATCCTTAAAAATAAAAATAATAAATACATAAATAAATGAAGGAAATGTATTCTGAGCTCCTCGTAGGTCCTATGCTTCGGGAAAATGGGTCATTATCTTTTCTGCTAGATCCTTTACGCTGGTACCTCATTCCCCCAACATACACTCATGGGTACACACACTATTTTTTTAGTTATAAGGAATCCGCCCCCCCCACTCCATCTCAGCTTTGCAAAGAAAACTTTCCTCTTTTTGAAGGTTTCAGATGCCTCTGTCAAAATAAGGGCGACCTAGGGGCCCAGGAGGACTTCCAGCCTCTTGCCGCCACTCCGTCACCTGTATGAGGTGCTGGATCCCACGCGGGCCTGCGGATTCATTGGCAAAGCTAGGTGAATCCTAGGACTCGTCATCACTGGGATACCCCAGCTTCCCCAGAAGTCTTGCTCCCTCCCCCTGCCCCCCCCTTTCCGGGGGTTCCCTGATGTGTACACGCACGGTGTGTGTGTATGGGATGAACCTTGGGCTTCTCTGTTGCCAGGCGACGTGCCTCTGTTTTGTTCCTATTATGCCTGTTTCCATAGTAACCACAAAGGGAGCTTGTGGCCAGGCCCCTTGCCAGGGGATTCCCCTTCCCCTCCCTCCTCGCCACAGTCCCCTTCTCTAAAATCCGTGTATTACAGGGAAGACAAGACGCTGACTGCTCAGAGAGTAATCATGGCTTTTAAACTGTGATCCCAGCAAGGAAGTGAAGTGTGCAATCTGTTTGCAGTCTCTTTGAAAGCAGACTCCCTGCCCTTCCCATGAGGGCCCTTTGGCGTGTCAGTCTTAGAAGCAGAGAAATGACTGTTAGCCCTTCTTTGAGCCATCTGGGATCTCCTGGACCCCACCTCCTCCCCATACACACACACACACCCGGAGATGAGCATCTCTGCCAAACCTCAGGCCCTTCCATGCTCCCTTTCATTGCTTCCTAATCTGTCTTCCCCAGTGAACAGCAAACCTATCAGGTGATTCTGGGATCCAGACATTATTGCCTAAGCAATTCTGCAACGCCAAACTCCTGACCCAGGCTCAAAATAGGAAGCCAAGTATTCCAGCTCAGTTCAAACCCCAGCCTGTATGTAAACCTCGGCCTTCAAATAAGGAGTTCCTGAACCACTCAGATCAGACAGCCGGGATACCGGAAACCCGCCCATTACACTCGGTCCTAATTGAAATCTTCAAGCCAAAGCAGAACCCAAGTCAAAGCTGATTAGAGAACAGGAGAGGGCACGCAGGGCTCTGAGCACAGACTCTGGGAGGAAAGAAGGCACAGAAAGAGCGTCCAGGCAAGAGAAAGGGGACAAAGTGGGCCGGGAGAGCAGGGCAGGTGGACACGGTGAGAGAGATGGCCTGGAGGCCGGGCAGAAGGAGAGAGGAAATGTGGAACCGAGATTAAGGATGACAAGGGGCAAAACACGATCGAACAGGGCTGTGAAGGAGGGAGGGGGGCGCCCCGAAAAAGAATAGCTCAGAACCGAGCTGGGGACACGGGGCGGGCAGACTGTAGACTGGACCCGAGGGAGGGAGCCGGAATGAGCGGAGCAGCCGACTCCCCAGCCAGCTCCCCTCCCCAGCGGGGAGCGGGGAGCCGGGAGGGAGGGGAGCCCCAGCCTCCTCTCCCCTTTTTTGGAATCTGCCTTTCCGCCACCCTTTCCAGCTTCCTCTGCCTTTCCTCCAGTTCCAGGGGGAAAGGGAGACCAGCCCGGGTTTCCCTCCCTCTGCTGCTTGCACTTCCCAAGTCCAGTCTAAGGAGATCAGGCTGAGCAGTAAAGGAAGGGCCTCGGCTGCCCAGAGCCTGAGTCACCACATAGTTGAGGTTCCTGTCACTCGAAGTCCCGCCTCTGCTACACCCTGTGCCCTCTGCCCGCCCCAGGACTTGGAGCACGGAGGGTTGACCTGCCCTGAGACCTGCTCTACTCTGGGCTCCATACCCAGCCAGCGCTGCTGGCAGCCTTGGATACCACCCTCTCTCTGCCTCCAAAACCAAGGGCGGGTGGTCCATCATAGTCGCCCCGCAGCTTTGGGAGGAGCGCCCTCCTGCTCTTAGGAACCAAAGTGACTCAGTGAGCGACTTCGAGAACTGTGAAAAGACTCACATGCACCCCTGATAAGTCACTTCCCCTCTCTGGACTCGTTTCCTCCTGGGTAGAATGAAGGGACTACTAACGTGGTGTGGTGGTGCATAGGGCCATCCTGCATAAGGTACATTCTGTAAGTCTGAGTCTCAGAGACGGAGTGTTCCCACTGAGGAGGGTGGGATAGAGAGGTGTGCTTGCTAACCCCTGTCCTAACAGGAGTGGGTGGGGTAGGGCACAGGCACCTCCACAACAGGGCAGCCAACACCCTTGGCAACTCGGTGATTCAGGCCCCACAGAGAGTCTGCCTGGCAGGAAAGCACCCCGTGGCTTCCCTGTGACTCAGGGGGAAATGCAGATCTCCCTGAAGAATGACTGGCCAGGGTCCCGCTATAACAAACTCATCTCCCCAGCACCTAGAAAGTTTCCGGTCCCAGTGTAGCCCCCACCGCTTTGACAGGCGCCCTAAGCTCATGATACCGCCTCCCTGGCCTCCTCAGCTGCTTCCTCCCCTCCTACCTGGCCCTGGCAAGCCCTCTTCCCTCGGCCTTCAACTCCATAGCCCTCCCTGCCCTGCCATGTCCCCTCAGTTACCCTTTGGCTCTGACCATCCTCACTATCCACCCCCATCCCGGCGGAGCCAGCCAGATGATTGCAAAAGGGCTGAGCCAGCGGGAGAGGCCCTCACATGACAGCTGTTCCCGCAGCGGAGGGGAGGGGGCAGCTGGAAGTAGAGGGAAGCACATTCCATGGGAGATCCGATCAGAAATAGCCCCAAACCCTGATTGTCCAGCCCCTGCTCTGCGCATGGCCGGCCCATTGTGTAAACAAGGTAAGGTCAGTAGGCTCCCCCTTTGGAATCCTGAGGAAACGAGGGAAGTGGGGGATGGGGGGGAGGTTCCCGAAAGGGAGGGGGCTGCAAGAATGAAAAGAGCCCAGGAACATCTAGAGATCCAGGGTCACCAAGGGCACCTTTGCCACTTAGGCAGCCCCACGTGCCCATGGGATTCTGCCTCTCCTGAGACATTAATACGGTACAACGTCCAGCAGCCACCTTGACCGCCATGCCACCCATGCCTTGGGTGCTGAAGCACTGGGACACCCCAGTAATTCCGCTGGAGTAAAACGACAGCCTCCCCCGGGAGCCATGCCAGCCTGATTAGAGCAAACAGACAGGAGCAGGTGGCTGTTTCTCTAACCTTTCAGGAGCCCTGGTATATTCGCTCCACAGCATTAGGGGAGACACGGAGAAGGGTGAGGACCCCAGAACTGCATTCGAACACACAGAGAACCAGAGCCAGCTGGGGAAGCTACCCTGCAATGTAGACACAGCTGGTGGGGTGAGCCAGGGAAGCCACAGTCACCCAGGAAAACCCCTTTGATGTGTGGAGGGAAAGTTCTCCACTCCGAGGACAAAGAGTGCTGGTTGCCATGAAAACCACAGTATTAATTTCAGAAATGACTGGGTGGATCCTCCAAAACACTTCATTCCACTCCCTTCAACATTCTAGACCCTTCCCCCACCTTTCAAAAGGGGAAGTGGCACATTTGGGGCATTTGGGCAGCTGGTGGGATGGGTCTGATCCAGTGTGCAGAGCAGCTGTCCAGCTCCAGCTCAAACAGGACGTGAAAAAAAAAAAGAAGAAGACAATCTAGGTCTTTCTTGGAAGAACTTTAAAGGCTTTGGGCTTAATAAGTGACTTAAGCAGAAGGGCCAGCAAAGCTAAAACAAATAGCTACTAAACCAGTATCTACTGGTTTCTATACAGGCTGAACCAAGTCTCAGGCATTTTCCATTCACACACTGGGCTCAGTACAGATTTTATCTGCAGCGAGGACATGGATGGCACTAGAGAGTATGACGCTGAGAAATAAGTCAGAGGACAAATACAGTATGACTTCACTCATACGTGGAATCGAAGAAACAAATGAGCAAGGGAAAAAAAGAGAGAGGCAAACCAAGAAACAGACTCCAAACTATAGAGAACAAACTGGTGGTTCCCCTAGCAGAGGGGGTGGGGGGTGGGAAATAGGGGCTGGGGGTCAAGGAGTGCCCTTGTCTGATGAATGCCAGGCCATGTGTGGCAGTGTGAGATCACTCTATGGTACACCTGAGACTAATATAACACCGTATGTTAACTGTACTGAACTAAAAGATCACATCTGCAGTCAAATGCACCTGAGCCCAGACTCCTTCCTCCCCTTTCTTCACCTCCTTTTCTGGACGCTCTAAGATTCTGCCCAGTAAGTGGATAAAACGGCTTCCTCCTTCCATCTCAGTCTAGTTCTCCAAGATCACCCCTGTTCTCAGCCCCGGCCCACTCCCAACACCCCCTTCCCTTTCCTCCCCGTGACCCCGGCCGGGGCCTCAGCAGGCAAGCGCCACAGCCTGGGCGCCAGGATGCCAGCTCCAGGTAGTGGCGGTGGCACGAGCCTTCCCGGCATGTCAGGAAATGGGCTCAACAACCAGGAACGTCCCACTGGCGCAGGCGCTCGAAGGCGGGGCCGAGGCCAGTCGGGCGGGGCGGGGAGGAGCCGGGAGGAGCCGGGGAGCCAGGCAGAGGTCCAGCAAGCTCGGGGCCCCAGCCACGTTCGACATCGGGATCGGAAGGCGATCGGGAGGACGCGAGTCCCGAGCACAGCCCCAAGCCCCCGGCTGGGCGGTGACTCAGGGCTCCCCGCGGCAGGGCGAGACTGCACCAATGGACCCGAGGTCCTGAAGGACCTCCCCTCTTTCCCCGCCCCACATCTGCCGCTAGAAACTCCTGCTGTTAACCTCTTTCTTGCCCACCAGGGCAGGGCAGAGGCCCTCCAGTTCCATCCGGTTTTGGAGGCCAACAGCCACCCTGCCCGAGGCCACAACACCCTCCCCTTGGGCTGCCCACCCCACCACCTCCGTTTGTGGGTACTGGCCCTCCCCCAAGCACAGGCCTGGCCTCATCCAACAACCTGGCCACCCTCCTCTGCACCAAACCACCAGAGCTTGAGGCCCAGGAGGCAGGACGTGGGGATGAGTCACTCTTCCTGCAGTCCGAGGGAGGCTGGGAGGCAGGGACCCAACACGCCCAGTCCACGTGCGGTGCCAGGCCTGCTACCACCCACCCAGCAGAAACCCTGTTTTCCCCAGCTGGGCCTCACTCCTGGGCGTCTCTGGCTTACTCCTTCAGACCCTGCAGAACTGGGATCTCTCCTAAATCCTCGGCTACCCGGAAGGTCAAGGATACAGGGATACAGGGAAGGGGGGGTGAAGATTACACAATCGGAGCAGGGAGGTGTGGTGGGAAACGGAATTTGGGAAGGGAGTCTGACAGGTTAGGTGAGGCACCCCAGCACCCGGCACCTGGCACAGCCAGCAACTAGCACTTTTATACCCTAACCGAGAGCAGCCTGGAATGCTCGGAAGCAAGACAGGTGGCAAGTTTGGATCCAACTCCAGATGACAGGCCAGGGAGCAAACCCTGAGCAAGAACCAGCCCATCCTCACCCAGCTGGATTCCACATTGTGACTCTGCTCCGCCCATTCTTCCCAGAATCCCAGCTGTAGTCCAAGTACCCAGCGAGGTGACAGCCCTACCCCCTCCCCGAGCTACCAGCCCATCTGTACCTGGAAAGATCACCTTCTTCCCCTCCCAGCTAAGCCCTTCTCTGTGCTTAGACTAAGGGTGGGAGAGAAAGAACACATAAAACCATAAACCAGACCAAAGGTTGAATCATGACTGTTTCTGCATCTGCCTCAAAATGTAAATCAAACTAGAGCTTTCCAACTTCACCTGAACCGGTAACACACAGGGAAACCTTCAGTGCTCTTCAGAAAAAATAACAGAAAAAAAGACAGTAGGAACAAGAACCTGTGAAAAGGGCATGATAAAAATTAAGCTCAAGAGGGAAAATAATACCCCCAGGTCTGAGTGGGGTTCTTAGGTGGCAAGTCGGACTGCTGCACGTTCCAGGAAGCAGCAGGGCACATTTCCAGAACAGGTTCCAGTGACACCCCTGGGGTCAAAATCCCATCTCCACAGGCAAGTCACTTAAATCTCTGAACCCCACTTCCTTGTGAGAAAGTAAGAATACCCCAGAGATCATCCACAGCCAGGTTAGGGCCAACAGGCCAGTCCTGTTCTGAAAGTCTGTGCCTGGTATTCCTGCTTGTTTGAAATATTTCAACTAAGACCCTCGGTGCCACCACCTCCCTCCCTCCCAGGGTATCTGTCAGAAATAATGCGAAGTTCCTCCACACACTGTGTGCTATCGTGCCTTAGCAATCTGGTCCTGAATCTTTGGGCAGTTCCAAAGCCCCATGTCACCAACCGCCCTAACTGCATCCAACCTCTCCCAGCTGGGCCAAAAGTCAGTCATCACAGCACAGGCAGGGCGAATACAGCCAAAACCAGGAAAGGCCTCTCCTCTACCCTTCTGAAGACTCCTCTCCTGCAAAGGGAGGTACTGCAGGCCCAGAAAATACTCTGCTTCGACATATCTACTCCCCTTTGAAGAAGCCATCACTAATAAAGGAGGCAAGACAGGTAAGGGTTCAATGTTCAGTTTCCTTTAATGACCCCCATCTCCCTGAAGGGCAGGTACAGGCAGCTAGGCGATGGCAAGAGGTGTTCACTTGAAGATCTTGCCCTGATTGAAGGTTTTGCCCACATGCTGGAAGGCCCCCTCCCAGGAAAAGTACTCTCGAACCAGCGTCTGGGTCTCCTCGCTGCCAGGATCCAGTTTCCGCCATGTGTATGACTCGTAGTCCACCTGCCAATCTGGACTCAGCTGAGGAGAGAAAGCCAGGTTAAGAAGCACGTGGTCAGGTTATCAGACACTGTCCCACACCTGTTACTTCCAGCTCAGACACATGTCATCAGATCCTAAGATGCCCGTGACCATGGCAGTCCTTCCTGTACACATTCCTTGCACTGTCCGAATGCCTACAAGCGCAGGAATGAAGGTGGACTTCCAAACCCCTTGCCCCACCCTAAAGAGGCAGACTCCTGCCCTACACCTTTCCTCACCGGAAAGGCAAGCTCCTGGCCTCGGAAGACCCAGACTCCAGAAATGGAGCTGCTATTGTTGGTTCCAAAGAGGATGACACTGGCAAAGGCATTCTTCCTCAGTTTGTCCAACCGCTGGAACATTCCTGAAGGAGCGAGGGAGAACATGCAGCCTTTAGAATCACATCACCCACCGCCTTGTCCTCCCCCTTCCTCTTCCCAGACCCACCCTCTTCTCACCAGTGATGAGATTGCAACTCATGAAGGTCTGGGTGAGCTCTTCAGGGAAGCGGTACTCCGCGTACCACAGAGACCAGCCATCCTTATCAAAGTGCTCCCAAAAATACGGCAGCGCCACAGAGAGAGTATCCTCATTGGAGTACTTGCGCTTAAATTCGTCCAACACAAAGGTACTGAATGGAGGAAAAAAGCAAGGTCAGTGTGGAGAAGCTCCTACTGAAGCAACAAAGGGTTCAGGCTAAGAGAAAACTAAGGGCAAATTTCCCTTAAAATGTACTGGTTTTAAGGAAGAGATCACTGGATTGGCAGATGGGTACAACCTTGTAAGAGAAGAGAGCTAAAGGCTTATAAAGAGGGACCCAGGGCACTCCCCTGCTTCCTATCTGCAGCCTAAGTCAGCTAAGCTTGAGGAGGCTGGGACCCATGGGGGGGGGGGCCTGAGGGAGCCCTGCCCCAAGAAAAGCACAGCCAACTGCTGCCCCCTGGTGGAGACCCAGAATGAGCGCTCCTCCTCCGTGGCCAGCTCCCTCCAGGGCCCTTTCCCACTGGGTCACACTCAGTCCCTGACCCACCCAGGTCTCTTCCCCCACCACAGGCCTCTTTGAGTTACAAAGACTACAGTGTGACAGCAATGTAAGTGGCAAACGTTATCAAAGGGCCTCCGCCTTATACCCGTGGCCTTGAGTCACCCTCCTCAGGAACAAGCCCAGATGTTGCAAAGCCCTTAGGTTTAGATCATTGAAGCAACTTGGCACACTGAGCTGAGAAGGCTCTGCTGTAATATAGAGTCCCTCCCCTTGTGGAAGGGTGCTCTTTCTTTTCTTTGCAGTTATAAAACCACATGCTGACTGAAGAAAATCACCCACAATGCCAGCAAATAAGAGAACTGATTAATATGTTCATGTACTTCCCACCAGTGGCTTTCTAAAGACAATGTGTGTAGTTTTGTGCCTTCCACGAGCTGTTCATTTAATACGGTCACGCTATCAGGGATTCTTTTTTACAAATGTTTTAAGATTTTTTTACTTATTCATTTTTCAGAGAGAACACGAGAACACAAGCAGGGGGGAGAGACAGAGGGAGAGGGAGAAGCAAACTCCCCACTGAGCAAGGAACCCAATGCAGGGCTCAATTCCAGGACCCCAGGATCACGACCTGAGCCAAAGGAAGATGCTTAACTGAGTCACCCAGGTGCCCTTACAAATGTTTTAACGGCTGGGCGCCTGGGTGGCTCAGTGGGTTAAAGCCGCTGCCTTCGGCTCAGGTCATGATCCCAGGGTCCTGGGATCGAGGCCCACATCGGGCTCTCTGCTCAGCGGGGAGCCTGCTTCCTCCTCTCTCCTCTCTCTCTGCCTGCCTCTCTGCCTACTTGTAATCTCTCTCTCTGTGTCAAATGAATAAATAAAAAAAAAAAAAAAACAAATGTTTTAACGGCTAAATAATCCTCTACTGTATGCATGTGCCATAAACCTATTAAAAAAAACCCTTACTAAATGTTTAATTGGCTCTATTATTCATTACTATAAATAATGCCAACAAACCCTAGAGTTAAAAAACATTCCTTTCCCTCTTTGCAGATAAGGTTAAGTGGTGTGACCTGCCCACTGCTACAATACATAGCAACGCAAATGTTGTCCTTGAACTCTGGGTGCTACGTTCCTTCCCAAACATACAACACAGACCTCTGAGCAGCTTCCACTTCAACCAGCCAAAAAAAGGACTGGGGATTTTTTTCTTCACACCCTCCTGAACTGTTAGAACTTTATTATTTACGACCATGTTGTATCCATTTCCCCCCAAATGAGGACAGGCTCTGAACCGCTCCAGAACAAGTGTAGCTGGAAGGACTTAAAAGAACTAGAACGGGGGCACCTGGGTGGCTCAGTTGGCTAAGCATCTGCCTTGGGCTCAGGTCCCGATCCCAGGGTCCTGGGAAAGAGCCCCACGTGGGGCTTCCTGTTCAGCAGAGAGTCTGCTTGCCCCTCTCCCTCTGACCTTCCCCCCTGCTTGTGCTCTCTTGCAAATAAATAAATCTTAAAAAAAAAAAAGAACCAGAACCAACTCTTGACAAATAGCAGTCTTCATCTTTGAAGACATTACCTTTGTGTTAAAAATCCTAGGGAAGGGGCACCTGGGTGGCTCAGTGGGTTAAGCCTCTGCCTTCGGCTCAGGTCATGATCTCAGGGTCCTGGGATCAAGCCCCACATCGGGCTCTCTGCTCAGTGGGGAGCCTGCTTCCTCCTCTCTCTGCCTGCCTCTCTGCCTACTTGTGATCTCTCTATCAAATAAATAAATAAAATCTTAAAAAAAAATCCTAGGGAAAATCATCTTGGCAGTTCAACAGAGGACTATGGTAATACAGCAAATTGGTATTAACCAATATTCCCAAAAGGATGTAAGTTTATTAACGATTCTCAGTCTATTGGTGATTCATTTTCTGCCCAAAACATAGAGACCTAATATATGTGAAAATCTTTAGCTAACAATTAACTGGGTTTGTGTTACAACAGCATGTGTAACTCGGGTTAGTTATCACAGCTTATGTACATACACCAAAAACCCTGCTCATTCCTGACCTGTCCCTGTGTTAGGTTCAAGGTCAACCATCTCAGTTCAAAAAGATACATATCTGTAAAGAGAAGCTGCATCTGGAGGTTTTCTTGGTCCTGTATAAAGTGCCTGGGCCCAAGGACTACAATCCTTGCTCCCCAAATGGGGAAGAGTAGTTCCTACTGTGACCATCTGTGCTGGGATGTTTGTCATTCACAACTCCCCACACCCCTATTCTGCCCACCAGCAGAGTGCACCTTCATGCTGATTTATCCCATTAAAACCATTGCAAGGAGAGCCTGGGTGGCACAGTCAAACACCTTAATTTCAGCTCAGGTCACGATCTCACAGAGATCGAGCCTCATTTGGGCTCTGTACTCAATGGGGAGTCTGCTTCTCTCTGTCTCCCTCTGTCCACCCCCCCCCAAATAAATAAAATCTTAAAAAAAAACAAAACAAAAAAACACCATTACAAAACAGGAGAGGGTGAACCCTGCTCAACTCCAACAGACCAACTAGTGAAACGGTGGATGGCTTTGGGAAAGGCAAAGTGAGCGGGTGAGAAAAGCAGGGAGCAAGGAGAACTACGTGAAGTGGGTACGGACAACACAGGTCTCCTAACGCCTGCAATTCTAATGAAACGCTAGGGCAGTAGCTGATGACTTGAGTACAGAAGAGTGAGCAAGTACTAGATGCCCCGCTTTTTTTCCACACCAAAAAGTTTCTTTTACTGTATTTTTTTCTTCCAAAAACCCCAACCTTTACTGAAAAGGTTGGCAGTGGATGGGGTGACACCCATCCCATCTACTTCCTTCTTGAGGGGTCTAATCCCCCAATCTGGGACACAATGAGGCAGACAGGCACTACCGAGTCATGGTCACCCTCCCTTCTCAAGGAGAATGTTTATACTGCCTGTTCACATAGGGCGCCTGGGTGGCTCAGTGGGTCAACATCTGCCTTCAGTTCAGGTCATGATCCCAGGGTCCTGGGATCGAGCCCCAAAGCCCCACATCAGGCTCCCTGCTCAGCGGGGAGTCTGCTTCTCCCTCTCCTTCTGTCCCTCCCCCACTGCTTGTGTGCACACGCATCCTCTCTCTCAAATAAATCTTAAAAAAAAAAAATTCACCCAACTCTTGAGGATAAACTCAAGAAGTTACTTTCTTTGCAAGAAGTTGCTTTTCCTTGCAAACATCTTTCAATTTTATATGGACAACCTGAAATGGCCCTAGCTGTGAGAGGGGGACACACATAGGCAAAAACCGGCCTTCTGGAGTCCCATGCCCCCCACCCTCCAATATCCTTACCTCTTGGGCAGGTGAGCGAAGGGGTCCTTGGCCTTCGGCTCAGCAGCCAGCGCCTGTTCACATTCATCCATCTCCTCCTCAGGAGCAGGGGCAGCAGCCTTTTTCTCCTCTTTCCGCTCAGCCTGGGGCTTCTGCTTCTCTTCCCGAGAACCTTTCTCTTTCCGTGGGGTGTCCTTTTTAGGCTGGCTCTCTGCAAACTTTTTAGCTGGTGCAGAGAAAGGGAGAGAAGTCAGTGTCCAGCCTCTCTCCATATGCCTCTAAGGCAGGCAGTGAGCAAGGGCACGGAGGACACCCGCTGAGTGCGCCGACTGAGGGATCCATCCAGGCTCTGTCCTGCTCTGCCACGAGCTCCCTGTGCGTCCTGAGCACAAACACAACACTCAGCGACGAACACGCGCACCACGATTTCTGTACGTTAACGCTAATGAGGGAAAGTATGTATGCGTGTAAAATATTGGTCACTACGTGGGATAACCTACATTCTGTGGATCCACATAACCCAAGAGCTTGATGGGAAATCAAGGGATAGAGACTGAGCGAACCAGCCTTAAGCCAAGCCACACGCTCCTCTACTTCCACACTTACCATCAAACTGGGCCATCTTCTCACAGAGCTTCACCTCCCCCAAGACAGCCCGGAACTGGGGCTGGTTAATGCAGGTGAGGAACCAGCGGTTGGTATTGGGGAAGGCCTGGCGGAAAGAAGGCTCCAGGACCTGTCAGAACATAAGGGTGGAAACAAAGTTGAGAAAAGTTTTGAGGGGTTTTAAGCCAGAGACCTTTGTTTCTCTCTACACCGAAGATCCACCTTCCTCTCAACCCCTGAGAGGGCAGCTCCCTAGAACGCCATCTTACCCTGGAGGGCTACTTCCCATTTACCTTCCTTTTTTTAACAGTACAGTACAACTTCACAGATGCTTGATCCTATCCTTCATTTACTACAAATCTACTTGGTAGATATGCTTATATGGCACTTTACTCCTTTTACAAAATTGATTCACACCTAGACACTCCAATCTTTTAAATGTCACGTGTCACGGCGCCTGGGTGGCTCAGTCAGTTAGGCGTCTGCCTTCGGCACAGGTTATGATCCTGGAGTCCTGGGATCGAACCCCCAGTGGGACTCCCTGCTCAGCGGGGAGCCTTCTTCTCCCTGTCCCTTTGCCTTCCCCCTGCTCATGCTCTCTCTCACTTTCTCAAATACATAAAAAAAATCTTAAAAAAAAAAAGGCACATGTCAATAAAACTACAAACAGAGTGGGGCAACAGAGCTACCAATACTCATTTTGCCAAATAAACATGATAACAAAAACTGGGGCACCTGGGTGGCTCGGTCATTAAGCATCTGCCTTCGGCTCAGGTCATGACCCCAGAGTCCTGGGATCAAACGAGTCCCGCACTGGGCTCCCTGTTCGGCAGGAAGCCTGCTCCTCCCACTCCCCCTGCTTGTGTTCCCTCTCTCGCTGTCTCTCTGTATTTATTTATCTCAAATAAATAAAATTCAAATAAATAAAATCTTTTTTTTAAGTAAACAAAATCTTAGACAAAAACTTTTATTTATTTGACAGACGCTTAACAACTGAGCCACCCAGGCGCCCCTTGGGTTTTCTAGGCCACTACTTACTAGCTACATGCCGTTGGGCCAGGTTCCATTTCTCCTCACCCATACAGCAGGTAAAGACTAAAAGGATCCCTGCAAGGCCTCTGGCACCGGGTCTGACACAAAGTAGGTACTCTTCCCCCCCAATTAGTATACTACTATTCTGGACTAGTATCAGTCCAAGAGTTGCTGGGGCACTCGGGTGGCTCAGTCGCTGGGGCCTCTGCCTTCGGCTCAGGTCATGATCCCAGGATCCTGGGATGCAGCCCCGTGTCGGACTCCTTACTCAGTGAGGAGCCTGCTTCTTCCTCTCCCTCTGCCATTTCCCCTCCTTATGCTCTGTCTCTCTCTCTCAAAACAAACAAACAAACAAAAACCCTTTAAATTAAAAAAGAAAAAAACATTTAAAAAAACTTTGAAAAAGGGCTGCGGCTCTGCAACATGTCATCTTCTTTGATCCAGTAACCTCAAGACTAATTATTACCTCGCTGGTTTTATCGCTTACAAGGAAAAAAGAACTAAAAAAATTCTCTCTCCCTCTCTCAATCACAAACACACACCCATCCCTCTACCGACAACTAGTAGGTGATGAAGTCAAGAACTGAACCTAGCCTGCCTCCAAAAGATCTGGATACTGAGCTACCAGCCTTAGCTCTATCTTTACAACTAAACACAAGCAGAGCTGGACTTCCCAAAAAATACGGAAACAAACTGAACATCTTCACTGCCACACAGAAACTCAGGAACAGAACGTTACCTAACTTCTCAGAAGGGAAAACAGTCATGGTACTCAAACTTGGGATCCCTAGTTTTTACCAGACACTCTCTCATGTCCAAGTCCTTGGTAGAATTCAGGGTAACCTGGAAGACTCATCACTTCGTTTCCAACCTCCCTCCCTCCCTCCCCTCTGCCAACTGATTCTTTATAAATGTCACCTGTTTATAGAGCCACAACAGGGTGCAAACAACTGTGATGTCAGCCAGTGTCACACGTTCGCCCACCAGGAAAGTCCTTGTCTTCAAGTGAGCATCCAGTAGCCCCAGAATTCGCCTCACTTCCTCCTTTGCATTCTCTGTGGCCTATTGATTTAAAATGATCAAAAACTTAATAGTGAGTGTCCATCCCTTTCCCTGCTCCCCTCCCCCAACAGAACCAAAGTAGCTATTTCATTTACTAAATTCTGGCTCATCCCCATCCTCTTCCAACAGAGTCAGATCCTAGGATCACTCCAAATGTCTTACAAATGAAGTTCTCAATATCAAATTTCTTCATGGTGGAGTCTGGATTAATTTCCCACTATATTGACCTAGTCCTTTATCTTTGGATTTCAGAAGGAACCTCAAAGGTCACCTGGCTTAACCACTCCCCTACCATTTGGTACAGCTTTTCTACAGCAGAGATCTCTTCTCTGACCACTCACGACAGGGACCACTTCCAGTGGATCTGTGTGACAAAGAACTCGGACACCATCAACCACAGTGCTCCAAATTCACACCGCAACGGTGAAGTCTTTAATTATCCACATATTCTTAGCATCTCCTTTTCTCAATCTATTTTATTTCTTACTCCCTGACGCTCAGGAGCTGATGCCATCCCTGCCCTTGGCTTCTCCCCCAGTTCCAAGGCTTACCTGCTTGTTGTGGTGCATGATGCCCAAGGTGGGGAAGACCCAGGTACTGGCTGGGGGCACTATGTCACTATCAGCAAAGCTCACCCACTGCACCACCTGGGCTGCTGCCTCTGGAGTACTTCCCCGCAGCTCTTCATTGCTCACTGCAGAGGCAGAACACAAAGGTCAGAACTTTGGGGTCATGCCAACATCAATCCAAGTCCATGAAAATTCCTCTCCTGTCCACTCCAGCTCACCCTCATCTCCTACCTCCTTCATTCCAGACCTTCCCATTCCCACACCCACTGCAAATTACCATAGTAGGCGATAGCATTGCTCTCGAACACACAGAATCCATCGTCACCCTCAAATGCTGGAACCTGGGATGAAACAGTCAAAAGATAAGTAAAATTCAGAAAAATAAGTAAAATACACAGTAATTCCTCCCTAGCCAATCTCAGGAACTGAAATGATTTTGGATAAAAGTTCTTACATAAGGCTGACAACCCTTACTAAGCAAACTATTGATACAAATTACTGGTACTATCTGTAACCCTTGAACCAGAAATATTTAAGTAATTTGGTATCCCTTACAATCTAAACTCACATAAGAAACTCCAAAGATTTAGATACTATCAAATGTCTGTATAAAATCCCTCAATCAAATAGGCAAAAGATCAAAAAACAAAGTGTCGTATCTCTGTCCACATTCTTGAAAAGATGGCTCCCCACACTGCATTTCTCTCTTCTATGTTTAGCATAGTTATTTATGGAAATCTATAAGCCCCTTGGTCGGCTCACAGCAAATACTTGATACATTTGCACTGAAAACAATCAAAACTCACTCTCTCCCACAAATACAAAGAAACCTGTGAATTTCATTAACAAGTCACTGGACAGCTCTGCATTATTTCTAACATGTAAATCTACATTTATCTCAGAATAAAAATAATTTTACATCACTGAAATGTAAAAAAAAAAAAGTTATATGAAAAGCTCCCTTTTAAAGATGGAGACCATCTTCAGAGTGAAACAATCTCGGGGCTCCTTGAGTTCTCAGGACCAAAGACCCCTGTGCACTTTCTTACTTACCTTGCCCGCAGGAAATTTACGGAGAAATTCAGGGGTGCGGTTGGTTTGGCCGAAGTGGAAGTGGGGTGGTGCGGAGAGCACGCGGACCTGAGCCCCGCTGTACTGAGCAGCAATGAGAGCCTTGAAGGCCCTCCAGTTTTCAGGATATGTGTACAGGGTCTATGGGAGAAAGGGGGAGATTCATGAGTAAAAAGATTCCAGTCCTAAATGTCATCTCCCAGGATAAATTCCCTGAGTTATTTCCAATCTGTTCAACTCACTTTTACTCCCCCTGGTGAACCAAGCTCTCTAGTATTGGTCATGTGTAATCAGAGTCCTCTGAAATACCGAAGACAGAACTATACACCAGCTGCTAAATAAAGCTTGCTGACAGGCTTGACCTTCCCTAAGGACATCTCTAGAAGCATTCTCATCTCAAATATATCGTCGAGAAACCCAGAACTTGTAGCTCCCTCAGACTCCACCTGCGGACAAACATACACTCCTCCCCTCGCCGAGCCTTGGTTTCATTCATTGATGGTGAGCGAGTACCTGCCTACTCCACTGCTGAGCCGCTCACCCCTTCCAAAGCATCACCCTTGTCTCTCACACACACCGACCATCTCCAAGTTGCCTTCAGAAGAGCCACGGAGAAACCGAATGGCATCTTCTCTTCCCAAACCAACTCGTTCTCCCCAAGAACCACTCCTTCTTGTCACGCGTACCGTCCCTCCGGTCCTGTCCCGCAGTGAGTTCCCTGGCGTTGCCTTCTCCTTCTACTAACCCGGCCAGCACGGTCTGACTCCACCGTCCGGAGAGTCCTCCCACCCCCAAACCTCCCCGCTGGACGACCCTCAACCGGAGACAGCCGTACCTGCCCACAAACACCCTCCTCTTCACCCCGTCCCTGTGGCTGCCCCACAAAACGGTCGCAAAAGTTCTGTCAACCTGCCCGGATCCCACGTCTCGAGGCGGCAATGAACCCGAACCCCTTTCTCAGGCCCCAGACGGCCAGGATCCAACATCTCTTTTCTCCTCTACCCCAGACCCTTCCACCTCCTTGGCCTCCAAGAGTCCCAGCCTCAGTTCCCCTCCGGGGCCTGGAAGCCTTGCGCCCCAACAGTACGGTCTCTAGACCCCGGATCAGTTCCCCACTCGGCTCCAGAACTCCTCTGACGCCGGAGGGCCCTACTCGGGAAGAGGATGGCGTCGGATACGGTGACCTGGACCGCCGGAGCCGGCAAACTTACCCCAGCCGCCATGGTGATTCCGCAGAGAAAGGGGGTGGGGCTCTCGGCGCTGCCGCAAAGTAAGCCGTCAGGGAGAGAAGGGGGGGAAGGGGAGAGCCGTGGAGAAACAGCAGCCGCAAAGCGAGGACGGCACAGAAGGCATACGCACGACAGTTCTGAATCCCGCGGCGGCTGAATCCGAAAAAGAAAGGGGTGGGGCCTGCTGGGCGGACGTGGAGGTTGAAGGCGCGGAGGCTGAACTGTGAGAACCAGCAGGGAAACTTCCCCTTGTCTGCGACGTGGCACAGCTGCCAGCTCCGCGCCGGCTCCCAGAGGCGTTTCCCCTCCAGCTCCGGAACCCGCGGTGACTTGACGGACATCCTGCCAGGCCCCTCACATCAGGATTGTGGGACCCTCACAGGAGCGTAAACAAGTCCTGCGCGGTTAAGTCCATGTGTTCCCGCTCTGGTTTTTTAGAGAGGATGAATAGCTAACCAGAGCCCAAGTCAGAAACCCTGCCAAAGTGAGGTTCCCTCCCATTAAATCACCCTGCGGCTCCGCGGTGCAGTCGCTGCCAGAAGGGCCCTGGTGCCGGGCCTGCAGCAGGTGAGGGCCGAGGGAGGACACGGCGCATCCCCCCTTCCACCCGTCACCCTGTAGGGGCTGCCCTTTACCCACGCTCAGATCGGAAAATGCTAACCCCATTTTAACCAGAACAGGATGAACTCGGTTAAGTGAGAGAGTGGACAAAGAAGCCTGAACCCCAATTTCAGGCCATCACCATGGAAGTCCCGGAGGCAAGATAAACGGGGAGGCAAACTTGGTACTTCTGCCCGGTGCTGCCCCAGGCGCCCACCCTGCACTCCCATCCTTCAGGAACTCTACGAAGCGGGCTCCGGGTGCAGGGACACACACGCCATCGCAGGCGCTCGCTGCAGGTTGTGATGAACGGTAGGAAGGAAACAGGCCGAGACCTACTTTAGGGTAGCCAAAGAAGGCATGTCTGAGAAGAGGCAGTGAGGTCTGGGGAGGGGAAGTACTGGGTGGAAGGGGGATTACTACCAGGTGGAAATTAGAAGAAACTGTCGTATTCATTAAACTAGCAGCTTTATTGCCCGTCAGGGTCCCTCCCTGTCTTCACTTGAGGAGGTTCCGAAGCGCCTGAGGGAGGAAAACCTGTAAGAAATGATGGAGGTCAGGGAACAGGCCTTGAGAATCCTGGACTGGGGTCACGGTGAGAGTCTGATCAGCCTGGGAGGCAGACGCCACAAAGGTCAGGAGCGGCTCAGCCTCTGGCCGCTGTGCAGCACCGCTCAGTCCTCTAAGCTCCTGGGTGACCTGGGCCTCAACTGCCAGCCACTCCATGGTGCCACCGCCGCCTCCACCTCTCTCCTTGGTTTGCTGCTGCAAGCGTCTCCGGGCCCGCCGCCGCCCCTGCCACACTCGGTGCCACAGGGCACAGCGCCAGCTCACTGAGCAGAGCGACACCCCCTTCCCTGTCTCACCCTGAGACCCTTCTCCGGCTGCCTCGGGTCCCTTGGGCCCCTGCTCTGCCAGTGCTGCGTGGCCCAACTGCCCCTCTTCTCCAGGGGCTAGATGCTTTCCCGGCATCTGGGGTGGCTCTCCTGGCCGCCCAGGGCTCTGCACCCAGTCCTGCACCATCTCTACAACCATTTCCTCCACCCCGTCTTCACTGTGGTCCCCAATACATCCCTGCTGCTCCTCCTGCCCCTCCTCGCAGCTTTTTTCCTGTCCATCCAGTTTCAACCTTTTGCTTGTCCCTCCCTGAGAAGACTCCTCAGGCCCCCTTCTGTCTGACCGCAGTCTCTTGGTTCCCTGTTCTATATGGCACCCCAACGCTTCCCTTAACACCTGGGCCAGGGCAGCAGTGAGCTGGGTGAAGGGAGCAGGGGGTAAGGGGATGGGTGTGGCAGACAGCAAGGAACTAGGGGAGCTGGGCTGCAGAAGGGGGAGCAGCCCCCAGTCCCGACCCCGGGAGGAGCGACGCTGGTACTGGAGGCTGCGGCAGTAATTGGCTGCCGCTCGGCAGCAGTTCTGTAGCCGCCCAGCTACCCGGCTGGTCACGTTGGCTGCCACGTTGTGACTCAGGTCAAAGGGGTCCTGGAGATTCATGGGGCCAAGGCGCAGACCCTCCCAGCGATCAGAGGGCAGGCCCCCTGCCACAGGCAGTGCCTGACCCTCCCGCAGGGACAGCAGTGAGCCACGAAGATCCCAACAAGAGACACAGGAGAAGAACTGGGCTAGCAGCGAACCTGGAGGAGGAAGACCAGGCAGAAGGAGTTACTTAGAGGCCAGAACTGAAACAGGCCTGCACGAGAGGCATTTTCTAAGGACTTTCTTTTCCCTTCCAAGTAGCTCAGAAGAATGTCAGAAGCCAGACTCCTCTGATCTTTATATAACCAGGAGGTCCAGCCACCACCACCACCCGCCCCCGCTCCCGCCCAGGTCCCCAGCAACGTCCTTCCCCAGATGCTGCTCCTTCTCGCTAGCACTGTGACCCTGAGCAAGGCTCCAAGGCATGGTATCTCATCTGTAAAATGGTGTTAACAATACTAGCTATCCCACGAGGTTGCTGGGAGAACCATGCCTGGCAAAGAGTAACTGCTGGATATGATCTATAGTTGGTGGTTAACGTCACTTAACCCTCGACCAGGCTCCCCAAACTCACTGAGGGTCTCCTTATTGGTGCTGGGCTCCAGTCTTGAGGCATCCCTGGGGAAACTACAGTCCCAGCCATCAACCTCCACCTGCTCGCCCTCACCTGTGAAAGGAAAAAAGGTAAAGATTAGCCCAGAAGCAGGAAGACTGGGGGGTGACAGCAGAGATCTCATGCCTGGGGTAGCTTAGTGCGTCTAAATGAGACCAGAGGAAAGCTGAAGCTAACAAGATAAAGAGGGTAGAGGCCAGGCTGCTGTACCTGCTTTCTGGGTGAGCTGGGACACAGTGGGCAACACAGGAGGGTCCCTGGTCTGAAGGAAATAGATCACGAGCAAGGTCAGGGCGTAGTTACTGAGGAGGGGGCCACTTCCTGGATAAACAAGAATTCCAGTTAGAGTGGAGGTGCATTTAACACCTGGCTGGTTCTCTCAACCCTGGTTCCCGTACCTGCCTCCCCTCCCCTCCCTGAACCCCCTTTGCCCCAGCACCAGCTCAAACCCAAGTCTGTCCTGATTCATTCTCACCTGACAGCCCTCGACCCTGAGCCCAGCAGCGCAGGGTATACACAAGGGGCCGAACTCGCCCATCCAGCTCAGAGCAGAGACTCAGGAAGCGAGAGTTATGCAGGGCAAGCCTGGAACAAAGACAAGGCTGTCACTGCTGGGGAACCCTCTGGACTATCACCCCAGCCTTTGTTCCAGGCTTGCAGAACAGGGAGCCAGCTGGAATGAGGCCGAAAGAGGGTTTCTTTCCCAAGTGCTTGCTGACATGGTCATGTGAAGAGGCATGCAAAGAAAGAGCATGCAAAAGGACATCACATGTGTTCGGGAAACACGACATCCTATATGCCTGTCCTAGAGAGGATATTAGAAAAGGGTTTTGTTACAGGACTGCTCAAAACCTTTCATATGCAAAGAAACAAAGACTGGAAGGGAGAGAGAACGAGGAAGTGGGGGAGAGGGTGGGAAGCAAGAAACTGATTTGCATCTAACTTAGCATTTCCCAAACTTATTCAACCCTGGAACTCTTTTCTAAATCCCCTAAAAATAGTACTGGAAGGAACACACTTTACATTCATGAAAATGGATGCCAGACAGAAGACAAATGAAATGGCAGAAAAGAGGACCCAACCAGGATAACCTCAAGGCTCAGTAAGTACAGGAGCTTCCCACACCAAGGCTCCCTCCTCACCGCCCCCCAGAATGCTCAGCTGGCCTTCCCCAACCACCCCTAAACAAAGGTACCGGTTACTGAGGGAGACGTCACCGTGAAGACCTGAAGGCCGATGGCAAAACTTGACCACAGGGCGTCGGGCAGAGGGCACAGTTTGGACTCGGTACACTCCAGGGACACAGCCCCGAAGAATGGATCCCACCAACTCCAGCATGGCTACCCCCTCTGTTTTCTCCCCCCTCAGGGCCTCTGCTAGTTCCAGGACCTTCCCCAGGTCCCCCTCTCCCCGGTCTTCCTGCAGTGGTGAGGCTGGAGGCAGCGACTGAGGAGAGGCGAGGGTCTCAGAGGCCAAAGCAGAGTCTGGAGTCTGGGGTGCCAGGGAAGAGGAAGGAGTTTCAAAATCCAGGGCTTCTGAGTCTTCGGGAGAAGGAAGCTGTGAGTCTGGAGGGGAAGCCGGAGTACAGGCCAGGGCTTGAGGATCCAGTGGTGATGCAAGGGCTGAATCCAAAGATGGAGACTCCGGGGCCTTTGGGGCTGGCTGCGGATAGAAATGGGCTCAGTGAATATTCGCCTCTCCTGCTGTCCCCTATCTGGGCAACATTCCCCAGAATATATCTATTACTGCTTATGTGCCAGGTCCCATTCCAAGGATTTTATATATATTAACTCAGTTAAACCTCCCCTTTTTAAAATTACACATAACTTTTTTTTAAGAAGATTTTATTTATTTGACAGAGAGAAAAAAAGAGAGAGCACAAGCAGGAGAAGCAGCAAGCAGAGGGAGAAAGAGACTGCCCTCTGCGCAAGGAGCCCAATGTGGGACTTGATCCCAAGACCCTGGCATCATGACCTGAGTGAAGGCAAACACTTAACCAACTAAGCCACCCAGGTGTCCCTAAAAATAACTTTTAATGCCACAAAATAAACGGTCTGTATTCTACCAAGATGTCACTGTCATGAAAGACAAAAGAAGCCAGAGGAACTGTAAAAGAGACTGAGGAGCGAACACTAGCCTGGGGCTGGGCAGCTGATGACTGCGGGGGAATGGGCTGCAGACTGAAATCTCGGAACATTTTACACCTGCACCTGCACCAGGTAACAAGTCCGTCCTTGCTAACGGTGCTGTGGCTATACCCGAGGATGCCTTTGTGTTTCCCCAGTAGACACTGGACTATTTTGGGCATCACTGTATGCTCTCAAATGATTCTGAATATATAAAGTGTGTGTGTGCGTGTTTGTCTATATGAAGGGAGAAAGAAAAAACAGACTGATAAGTTTATTTTTTTATTTTTAAATTTTTTTTATAAAATTTTTTCGTTTTTTGTTTTTTGACAGAGAAAGACACAGCAAGTCAGGGAACACAAGCAGGAGGAGTGGGAGAAGCAGGTTTCCAGCCGAGCAGGGACCCCAGTGCAGGGCTCGATCCCAGGACTCTGGGATCATGACCTGAGCCAAAGGCAGACATTTAATGACTGAGCCACCCAGGCACCCCTAAATTTATTTTTTAAACAACCCCTTTTGTGGTGCCCCTGGGTGGCTCAGTCAAACATCCAACTCTTGGTTTCAGCTCAGGTCATGATCTCAGGGTTGTTAGATCGAGACCCATTTTAGGCTCTGTACTCAGTGTGAAGTCTGCTTGGGATTCTCTCTCTCCCTATGTCCCTCCCTCCACTTGAGCCCAATCTCTCTCTCAATAAACAAATAAAATCTTTAAAATGACCCTTTTAGTAAGGTAGGGAGTATATGAAAACTCTGTACTTTTGGCTCAATTTTGCTGTGAACCTAAAACTGCTCTAAAAAACAAAGCCTATTAAAAACAAATACTAACGGGGCACCTGGGTGGCTCAGTGGGTTAAAGCCTCTGCTTTCGGCTTAGGTCATGATCTCAGGGTCCTGGGATAGAGGCCTGCATCGGGCTCTCTGCTCAGTGGGGAGCCTGCTTCCTCCTCTCTCTCTGCCTGCCTCTCTGCCTACTTGTGATGTGATCTCTCTCTCTGCCAAATAAATAAATAAAATCTTTTAAAAAAATAAAAAAAAAAAATACTAACAACCCTTTCCTATTCCAAGTGCAGAATCTATACATTAGATGTTAGAAAATACAGATAAGTAAAGACTAACCCCAAAATTGCTTTATTCTATGTTCTTTCATATATTTCTCTTCCAAAATACAACACCATTTTGAAATCTGTTTTTTTCCTATTACCAATGCCATGTATCCTGTGTCAATTCGTACTCATCCTATCTAATACCCATCTAATACATTCACATTTCCCCAATTACAATAACCCTTTCAGGTTCCATTATCCCCATTTTACAAATGAGGAACTAAGGCGTGAGAGAGATGGTGTTTGCCCAGAGTCCCATGACTCCCCACTGACTCTTCCCACCTGCCTCCCCAGTCACTCACCTGGGACTCTTCCAAGTCACCCAGATCCAGGAAGAGGTCAAGATCACAGCCATGGACATCAAAACTGTTTATGGAAGAGCCAAAAGGATGGACCACACAGCCTGGATTCCGAGCAGAAAATAAAGGTCGAGCAACATTAGAGAGGGGTATGGAGTGGAAGAACACAGTGGAGCACAAAGAAGGAAGAACAGCCAAATAAATGCCTCTACCTGAGGGAGAACTGGAGGATGCACGATGGGGGCCGGGAAGCGAGGATGAGGAGGGCTCAGACATGGTAAAGGAAGTGACTCACCGGGAAAGAATTCTGTGAAGACCTCCTGCATCAGGGCCACCACGAGGCTCCGAAGCTGTCGCTCAGCCTCAGACAACTCCCTCAGCCCCACAAGCTTCACCATTTGTGCCCCCACATCCGGGGCCTCAGCTAGTACTTTGGCCAGCTGGTGACTGTCAAGGGCTGCTCCTTTGGGGGATTTGGAGGCCGGGCTCTGGAACTCTTTCTGCTCCCGTGGCCGCACCCGCAAGCGATGTCCTCCCAGGGTGTGCTGGGGCTGTGACAAGACGGCTTCCTGGGTCCCGATGTCTCCCATCTCCACGATAGCAAACACTCCCTGGCAAACCACAACAGGGGCAGGGATCATGGTTTTGGAATAAAAAATCCAAACACATGGTTTGATACTAAGTAACATTTTTTGAAATGGGAACCACCCTATTAATTGGGAATATCTGCTTAATGTTTCAGGAACAGGGAACATATTTAGAAAAACAATTCTCTCCCTCGATCCCATCCCACACATTTTACACTCATCCCAGTCTGCCTCTGAAAACCCCATTATACTTACTCCATTCTCCCCTATTCTTGCCAATGACATGATTTCACAGCTTGTACTCTGAGGCATCCCCTAGCTTTTCCTTTTCACTTAATTAGACCTTTTAGTGTTGATTTAGAATCCATATAATGAGCTGTGCTAGCTGGGAATATAAACATACCCTACCTTGAACAGACCTCCTATCTAGAAATAACAGCAACATAACAGCATGATGCTATGATCTGGTTGAGGTCCATGATATTCACTGGGAGATAGATTTTTTTTTTTCTTTTTAAGGCAAAATGTTAGCAGGAGCAGGAAAAATATGACTGTCTCAGGGCAAAAGTCCATATTCTTTTACATTCTCTTCAGTAGTAACAACAGAGCCTCATCCTGCTTACAACAAGATAGGCTACAATAACCAAGACAGTGTGATACTGGGGCGCCTGGCTGGCGCAGTCCCTGGAGCCCGTGTCTCTTGATCTCGGGGTCTTGAGTTCAAGCCCCATGTTGGGTGTAGAGGTTACTTAAAAAAAAAAAAAAAAGGAAAAGAGAAAAGACAGGATGGCACTGGCACAAAAACAGTCATTCATATGAAGGAAATGAAACATAGACTCCAGAAACTAAGCCCATACCTCTATGGCCAACTGATTTTCTTTTCTTTTCTTTTTTTTTTTTAAGATTTTTATTTATTTATTTGACACAGAGAGAGAGCACAACCAGGCAGAGTGGCAGGCAGAGGCAGAGGGAGAAGCAGGCTCCCTGCCGAGCAAGGAGCCCGATGAGGGACTCAATCCCAGGACCCTGGGATCATGACCCGAGCTGAAGGCTTAACCAACTGAGCCACCCAGGCGTCCCTGGCCAACTGATTTTCAATGAAGTTAAGATCATTCAACAAGGAAAGAATAGTCTTCCCAACACATGGTGCTGGGACAACTAGATAGCCACATGTAAAAGAATGATACTGGACTTCCACCTTACACCATATAAAAAAATTATTAAAGTGGGGGGTGGGGGAGGACAGGAGGGAGCAGCCTCGCCAGCACACAGGCTTGAATCACACATGAGGACAGAAAACATTCTGGAAGGATGGGTGCAGAGCCTTGTAAATATACTAACAACCCCTGAACTGTGTGCTTTAAAAGTGTGAATTTTATGCTGTGTAACTCACACCTCAATCGAAAATACAAGCAGCAGAGTGGGGAGGGGGGGATGCCCTTCCTAACCCTCACTTCCACCCCACACCAAACACAGCAAAAAACCATGGTGAAACCAAGGAGAAAGGCAGCCACTTGGACCCACCCAGGCCTATCTTCTGACTCAGGAATCACACTACTCAGCAGACTGCAGTTCAACCCCAAGTATGCTATCAAAGCCCCAGCTAGAAGTTAGGTGTCTCTTTGCCTAGCCTTGTCTTTGAGCGCATATTTCTCTCGAGAAGTTAAATAACTTGTAACTGCCTCCAAGTAAGGGCTTAATCCCCCAAATCTCCAAATTCCCAGTAATGCTGTCCCTCAAGGAAACATTGTGGAAATGAAATGAGATATTGTATGTAAACTATTTAGCACATGATTGGGGCGTGACAACTGCTCAATAAAAATTTTAGTCATTATTGTCAAAATAATTAGAAGCCTCAGAAATGTGAGATTTAAATTCAGAAAAAAGGTCATTCTCTACCACTGAAACAATTATGAACAAAAACAGAGATACTGAGTTTTCTGAAAAAGAAATCTGAGGCAGATACTGTCAACTGCCCTCCCTTTCTTTCTTACTAACAGAATCCCAATTGTTCAGAAGGGCAAGATGTCCAGCTAAAAAACTTGATTTCCCAGGCTTGCCTGCAGCTAGGAGTAACCATGGGATAGAATTCATGCCAATGGTAAGTCTAACGAAGAGGCCCCTGGGAAAGAGATTTTCCTGGAAAATAAAGAAAAGCAGGGAAAGACAGTCAGACTCTCAGCTGGCAATAGGCTTTTTTTCTTTTTTTTTAAAGATTTTATTTATTTATTTGACAGAGAGAGAGAAAGCACAAGTAAGCAGAGCTGCAGCCAGAGGGAGAGGGAGAAGCAGGCTCTCCAAGGAGCAGGGAACCCGATGCGGGACTTGATCCCAGGGTCCTGGGATCATGACCTGAGCCTAAGGCAGTGGCTTAACCGACTGAGCCACCCAGGCGCCCTGGCACTAGCCTTTTATACTCTGTACTTCAACCTGCCCCTTTCTCTTACCTGAAGATATGCAAACAGCATTATCAAAACTAGGAAGGGAGAGCCATGTGCCAATAATGACAGAGCAGGAAAAGAGGAAAGTGCTGGACTGCCCAGGTCTGGACTTCTTGTTAAAGAGAACAATTAAACTCCTTCTGTCAAAACCTCTGTGGGTCAGTTGCCAGATTTGATCTCTAAGAAAGACACACCCCAGTCCATCATAAGAGAAGACATGGGCTGCCAAAGCACTTAAGCCATGCCCATACAACCAGAGCACAATCTCAGAACTATAATAGGATGATACAGTACAGCAATACAACAGTGAACTTTTTTCAAAGGACTAAAGAGAAACTGACAAAAGGCCTGCCTGGAAGACAAAAAGGACCACAAAGAAGAAGCTTGTTTGTCTAGCACTGTCCAGAAGACATGGTATTTTGACCAGCTAATTTCAATACCTCTCACGGTAAGTTAATAAACTGCTAGCTGGTTTATAAACCAGTCTCTTGTGGGGTTAGGATAGATCTCCCGATGGTGTGGTCTTAAAGCACTTACTTCATTGTAATTACTCATTTAATTGTCAACTTTATTCACTAGATGATAAGCTCTCCGCCCGCACACCTATCCTATTCACTATTGAAAATGCAGTTCTTAGGCACCTGGGTGGCACAGTCAGTTAAGCATCTGATTCTTGGTTTCAGCTCAGGTTGTGATCTCAGGGTCGTGAGATCAAGCTCCATATCAGGCTCCACACTCAGTGTGAAGTCTGCTTAAGATTCTCTCTCCCTTTCTCTCTGCCCGTCTTCTCGGCTCACAAAGCTGGACTGGCCCAAGTATTGTGGTGTCCATCAAGGAAAGTCCCCATAAGGCACCAGCTGAAACAGGGCTGCTGGATTCTCTCTCATTTCATTTTGTACATGGCATACCAGACTCATTCTTTACCCCAAGAGCCATTCACTCTACCTTGTCCTTATCCATGACAACACTGGCCACGGGTCCAAATGCCTGGAAGTACTGAGTCAGCTGAGCAGAATCCACATCCCGGGGAAAGCCACTGACAAACACACTTCGAAGTCCCTGGGCCTTTCGGGCAGCTCGTAGTTCTACCAGGTGCCGGTGCTTCCGGCCCCCCAAGTGGGCATCTAGGCTGGGTCCTGCAAAGACAATCATAAGACAAAAACATCCAAATCACTCTTCAGTGTACTTATACCCTGACTTTACCTAAATGCACTCCTAACTCCTACTAATCCTTCCAAGCCACAGAAAGTGTGACCTTTGAATATACAAAGTCCTGGCTCTTTTCACCTTCCTCTCTTGTCCATGCGTCTATATAAGGTATTCTAAGTGGTTCCCAGGAGAACTAGCTACAAGTTTTTCCTAAACCATCTCTAAGTGCTAGGTAGAGCAACACCTGCAAATTGTAAAAAAAGAAAAAAAAAAACTAACAGGAAACTTATCCAGATCATATACAGAACTAAATAAAGCAGGACTCTAGACTATTTCCTCAAGGATGGTTTCTAGATATGGTACAGAGATTGCAAGTGTAAAATTTGAGGTCACACTGCCCAAGTTTAAATCCCAGGTCTGGTAAACTGTGGGGAGATCTTGTGAAAGTTACTTAACCTGTCTGTGCATTAGTGTCCTGGGTCACAAATTGAAGATACTAATAGTACCTACCACAAGGGTATTACGCAAAACAGAGTACCTGGCACAGTCTGATACATGTTGAAGACGGGAAAAGTTAGCAATTATTATTTTTATTAAATTCTGGGTCAACTGTTTATTGTCACCAATGTATATGTTGGGCCAGGGAAGACTTTGCTGGATTTTTGCCTTGCCCCAGGGGACAAACAGTGATAGTGCCATTCACAAAGAAAAAGAACAGATCTTGTTTAGGGACGCCTGGGTGGCTCAGTTGGTTAAGTAGCTGCCTTCGGCTCAGCTCATGATCTGGGAGTCCTGGAATCGAGTCCCCCACAGCGCTCAAAGCCTGGTTCTCTCTCTGCTCTTCCCCCCCCCCAACTGTGCCCGCTCTCTCTCAAAAACAAATAAATCTTTTAAGAAAAAAGAAGAAATGGAATTTGAGGTTTCATGGAGTCCCCTGCGCTGTCATACAAGAACCCTGTCTAGTTCTGGCAAACCCACCTCCCTAGTCATCCATGCCACGCTCCTTCATATTTCTCTGCCTTTGGGTAGCTCCTCTATAGGGCTTCGCTCAGTTAATTACTACTCTCTCTGTGAGCCTATAGCTCTCCAAACATTATCTATTGAGCACTGGAATTGTCTCCACCTCTCGATGGTGAGCTCCTTCATCTCTGAATCCCCTCACCCCACCCGATAGCCCAGCAGAGTACCAGACACAAAGGTGGCGTCCAACAGATGACCGTTAAAGAGGGAATCAGATAATGAAACTTTCGTTGTGGAGATTTCGGATACTAGGAAGGAGCGGGTAAAGTGGTGGGACTTTCCCCACTCTCCAATCCCTTGTACAGGCGGAGTGAAAACGGCGACGAGTGACCCTACCAACTGACTTGACAGAACTATGACCTATAACCCTAATTTTCGCTAGGACCCACAGACGAGAACTCACAACCACCCCCTCACAAGCCACCGCTTACGGTTGGCTGTAGTAACGTGGCAGAGGCAGCAGCGGAAACCCCCACGGGGCAGCGACTGCACATCCGAATCCACTGCCGCCATCGCGACTCTTCAGTACCGACAACACACAACCCTTCGGCTACCACCGGAACTCACGCCTACAAATCGCAGCGCGCTCGGAAGCAACTTCCGCCAGCCCATAGGAAGTGACGTAGGCTCGACCAGTTGCGCAGGCACACTCCTCGGGAAACCGCTCCTTCGACTCAGGGTTCCGTTCTCTTCCCGGTTAAGTCTCTTCCACCAGCTACGGGAATAACCGCCCATCTCTGATACTTATCTGCATGCTGTAAGCCGATTGGTGTGCTCTGACCCATTCAGGCGTTGATTGGCCCGGAGATCATGAATATTCATGAAGCGGCCTAAAAGCTGGCGCCGGGGCCCTTTGAAGTCAACCGGCTTTTTCCCTGCTGCTTGGTTGGGGGGATGCTGCAGGTACCTTACCTCTCGGGGTGATAGGGACCCGCGGTGCTCCATCTTCAAACCCATATTTACCGGGCGAATAAAGGCGGAGGATGAACGGACTTCACGAAGCTCGAGGCTGTCCTTGGACTCCCGAGTTCCTTAGGACTGCTACTTTCTCTCTGCCCTCGGTCCTCCCCCCGAATGGGTGTTCTGCGACCACTTCCCAGCCCTGGTTGGGGAGCTCTGCCCCCTCTGGGCGCCTCCCAGACTCCACTCAGCCACAGCCAGATCACTGCGGCTCCGTGAGTCAGCCTTTCCTTCCCGCAAGAGTGGGCGCCCGAGCCACTGGCCCACTCAAAGCATGCGGTGGGGCCTACTATGGCCAGAGCCACCGGCCCACTTCTTTTTTTTTTTTTTTAAGATTTTATTTTTTTATTTATTTCACAGAGGGAGAGAGATCACAAGGAGGCAGAGAGGCAGGCAGAGAGAGAGAGGGGGAAGCAGGCTCCCCGCTGAGCAGGGAGCCCGATGCGGGCCTCGATCCCAGGACCCTGGGATCATGACCTGAGCCGAAAGCAGAGGCATTAACCCACTGAGCCACCCAGGCGCCCTACCGGCCCACTTCAAGGTGTGCGGTGGAACCCACTATGCCTTCAAGGCAGCAGAGTGAAGACGTTGTTGGGAGGAAATGCTGCTTTCCCCAGACTGGTATTAAGTGGTCAATTCCTCCTGATACTGCCCAGTTGTAAGTTTGAAATGGGGAAAGTGAAGGAGCTGGGGAGGCCCCAGGGTCAGAGAACAGGAGATGGAGACGACTCTGAGAGGGGCTAAGTAGCTCCTGCTGTGGTTATCCGCCCACAGCTTTGGACTGTGGGAAACACAACGGACCTGAGGCAGACATCTGAAGCCCTGTAACCTTAAGCAATTCCCAACTGCTGAGGCTGTTCCTATAGTAGGCTTAACTTCTACATTCTCCAAGGGCTCTCCTCCTGTTGGGCCCTGCTCAGGCTTGTTTCCCAAACCCAAGAAAGCGGTAGACAGTTCTAGAGTGGGCCCCACTATCAAGGCAGGTGCTGAGGCTGGTCTTGGGAATCCTTGAGCAGCAATCTGTGCAAATATACCATAGAGCTGTGTGGTAAGAGACTGCAGTAACCCCCCCTCCCAAGATAGCCTGCATCTTGCCCTGGTCTCTAGCAATTCCCAGAATTTCTTAAGAGATGAGAGTTGGGAAACAGAAAGAAAAGCAACTTCGCACCTCCTTTCCTGTGGAAGCCACCAACCATCCAGAGTCCTCGGATTCCAGCTGTTCTGAACAAATCTGTATGTATCGAGAGGAGCTTGGGTTCCAGCACCACAGGGATCTGGGGAGCAGTCTGGGTCCCAGGAAAAAGCTAGCTGGAACAGGCTGCCTGTCCATGCTGCCTATCTCTTAAAGCTGTTTTCAGGGATAGTCCCACCTGTATCTCCTTTATTATCCGTGGTCCTTTATTTTCCCAAGTGAAGACACCGCCCTCTTCCCTCCCCCCACCCCCCACACCCATGGCAGAGAACAGCTGAGCCGGGAGAAGCTGAAGAAAACAGCTTTTTATTTGTTACTGTAAGAACCAATTACAGAATCCGAGGTTAAAAAAATGGACAAAAGATCTTTATTTCTGAGAACTGGCGTACAAAAGGCGGAGGGGGCACAGGGAGGGAAGGAAAAGAGAGAGCATGGGCTGGGGTTGATGCCAGCTTAGGCTTAGGGGCCTCAAACTCCAATTAGGAAAGTCCGGACACCGGACAGGAAGAGAAACCCCCATTAGAAAAAAAAGATAGACATGGCAGTCATGGCAGTGCACGTCCCCCTCCCCCAACCACCACCTCCTATCCATTTACTCTTCCCCTCCCCCATCCCCTTTCACAAAGGGAGGCAAAATTTTTAAAAAAATTAAAAAACCCTCCCCCCAAAACTGTCCAAGACAACTGTGGGTCCTACCCCCCAAAACAGGCTAGGTTCCCACAATGGGTCAAGTTCCTGCAGTGTGCCCTCCACCACCAAGTGTGGAGAAGCATGGTAAGGGGACAAGCCTCCAAGTGGTAACACCAGAGGGCGCCCAACCCCTCCAAGGACACACACTCACTTGCTCCCTCCCTCGCTCACTCCTCATTCCCTTTGATACTAGAGGGAAGGGAGGTTGGATGTCCTGGGCACCCACCCTCTAGCTTTCAGCCCACCTCCCTTCCCCCACAGATGCTCAATCCTCCAGGACAATGGGCTCATTGGTGCTGGCAGGATGTGAGGGTGCAGACAGTGGGACTGGCGGCCGCACTGCAATCAGTGGTGGCTTCACTTTCAGAGGCAAGTTGGGCCGGCGGGCAGCTCGCCGCATTTCCAGATGGGTCAGAGCCTTCCGCAGGGCCCTGGCCAGGGAAAAAAGAATGGAATACAAAAGGCTAAGACTCTCGAGGTGAAACCCCACATTTCACACTCCAGTTCTGCCTTCCGGCCCATTCTTTCCTGCCATCCCCATCCTGCACCGCTTTCCTGGAGCTGGTCTCGCTCACAACTGGTATTACCCTTACCCACCAATCTGGGCTATCAACCTCGCCAGCCTCTCCCATGGTGGCCTCCCTACCTGGTATCCTTTGTGGCCACAAACACCACAGGATTGGGGGCATCAGCTGGGTTTAGTTTCTGACGCTTGGCTGCTGGCTGTGAGCCAGAGCGAATCCCTGAGGCCAGAGGCCTTCCGTTGGCAGAGAAGGGGACCCCCGCTCCTGCCATCTGGAGGGGGGGGAACAGCACAATGAGAGAGGACTCACAGATTCCAACCAGAAATAAAACCCCACCCAATCAGCCTGGCCCACTCCGGCTGTCAACTCACAGTCTCATAGGCCCGTTTCACCATAATGCCCCCCAGGCCCCTGTTTTGGGTCAGCTGGTTTCTATTGATCGGCGTCTTGGTACCCCGAGGTGTTTTTGGTTTCAGAGGCGCCTGGGCCACTGCCAAGAAAAACATAAGAGAAAATTTAGAGAACTTTCAGGCTTTCTCTTCTCTGTGTAGTTTCCCTGGGCATCCCCAAAAGCAGTGATGGGGGGAGAGGTCAGGCAAGCAATTAGCATGTGAGTGTGATCTTATCATTCACTATGGATAGCTCATGAGAACTGTTATTAACATAAAAAATACAGGCTGTTCGACTAAATTTCTTTGGACTTTGACAGTGAAAGGATGACAGAGAACCTGACACCATCTAAGGGGTTCGTCCCCTACCCAGATCTTTGACGATGGTTGCCAGCGGCAGCCGCACCAGAGGGTGAATCTTCAATGGGGTCTTTGCAGCCTTAGGAAGTCGAATAGAGCCTAGACAACAAAGAAGAAAATTCTTGAAGGGGCTTCACTATTCAGGCCTCTCCTATGGCCAGGAGCCACATCTACTCGCCTACCCAAGCGCTGTGGCCTGCTATCCCTGCTGTCATTAAACATCCAGAGAAACACTGGTCTCTGCTCTGCTTTCTGGCCAGAGCATCCCGACATGCCACTAGCCCCACCACTCCTGCCCTTACACTCCGCCTTGATGGCATTGGCATTGATAGGGGCATAGGGTCGTCGGGCAGCCCTCCTCGGCTGTAACAGGTCCCTGCACATGCGTCTGGCCAGACGGGTCAGCTTTGTGGTCTGGAGCAGGAATGTTTGCCTGTTCTTAGCCAGCAGCTTGGCCCGGTTGGCGCTGGTCGTATAGGGGGAGAGACTCTGGGCTTCAGGTCTAGACAAATGACCCCTCGAGTGTGGCTCCTGGAAGAAAGACATGGGAAAAAAGGAGAGCCCAGATGGGCACTGAGGCTCCCCTCTCTCCCATTCTCTATAAAAAGCAATTTATTCCTGCCTGATCTCTTTACTGCCATCCTGACCTCCCGGTCTCTCCAACCACCATCGCGCACCCTCCTCCCCCACCCACATGCACATCAAACTATCACCAAACCATCACCATTTAAGGGATTAGGTGTTCTGGCCTTCACCTAAAGCTAACATCAATATGCTTAACTGCTCTCCCCTGTCTGTTCCCCATCAGTCCTTACTGTCGTGCC
Source organism: Ailurus styani (assembly GCA_002007465.1). Lineage (NCBI taxonomy): Eukaryota > Metazoa > Chordata > Mammalia > Carnivora > Ailuridae > Ailurus > Ailurus styani. The sequence continues at coordinate 2,029,730 of LNAC01000014.1, forward strand.
CCGAGCAGCCCCCTCAAGCTGGGTCGGGGTCTTCAGTCCCCCATACTTCTTCCAGTAGATCCAACAGGAAGCACAGAGCCGGCACTGCATGTTGGGTGGGCCCCAGGCGTACCACTGGGCAGACTGTGTGGCTGCAAGAGCATCCAGAGAAGGGGGAGTTTGGGAAAAATATGCCACCTGAGCCACTCAGGTCCTTGTGCCAGAGAAGACCTCACCCACCCACCCCATTCCCATCCCTCCCTGGAACTCACTGTGGCAGCTCTCGCAAGTCAGACCCTTCTGGAATCCAGCCCCATTCATGCCGGGTTTCGAGCCCACAGAGATGATCTGGTTAGGATTTGGCTTAGTACTAACGGGAACAGTGTGGGGAGAAACCAGGAACTGGTCAAGGAAGAGAATCCCATTTCCACCTCATGTCTCTATCATCATTTGACTCTTTGACCCTGACTCCCGCCCACCACCAATCACTGAGAAAAGCGCGAGCTGGGAGAGAGGGGGAGAAAAAGGAAATGCACCAGCCTCCCCCTCCTACCACACTTACTAGGTAGGGATATAGACTTGTTTCAGTTTGCTGTCTGCTTCAGCAGCTTTCAATCTTTTCTACAGGAAAAAAGAAAAGGGAAAAAGGAAAAAAAAAGGAGGATCAGAGCAACTCTGCAGGGGGAGGTCATCAACTCCCAAAGGCACAGGTGAGCAGGAGGCCCCTGGTCCGGCCTCCCCAGCCCAGCCCGTACCTGCTGAATATAGCGGTCTGTGGTTTTCCACATGTAATAAAACTGGACTATGCTGGCGAGTGACTTCCAAGGCAGCTAAGGAGACAGAGGGAAGAAGGCAGAGCTGGCATCTGGCCCCAGGTCCCGGTTCCCTCACCTGTCATCTCTTCCACCTCTCCTCCCAACCCCACCCACTTACAAAGTCCTGGCGAATATCATTGAAATCCTTCCCGTACTTCTCCAGGGCCTCCTCAAACAGCATGGCCTCCGAGGCAGACCACTCCTCCATCTCATCCCGACAGAGCACCGGCCCTCCCTGGGGCACCAGGGTGGACATGGCTTTAGCCAAGTCATAGCCGTTCCTCTGCAACGTATCCATCGCATGGAACTACAGGGAAGGTAGGAAACAATGCTGAAGGCCCAAGCCCCTCTGCACCATGCCCTCAGACACCTTTCCTCTCCTGTCCCCAGGCTCTGCAGGTCCCCCACAGAACCCAGACTGTCCGACTATGCAGCCGCGTCTGCTCACCAGGGTGATATCTCGGGAGGCGGCAGCGGCGCTCATGTGCAGGCTTGGCTGCCGAATGGAGCTGCTGCAATCTAGGGCTCTTGCAAAGGTGCCCACAGCTCTGAGGGAGAGATTGAGAAGTCAAGAGGGAAAGGAGAAGGCATGAGTGGGCTGAGGAACTAAGCCAAATAAGGAAAACACCCATGCCAAAAAAAAAAAAAAATATATATATATATATATATATATATATATATATATGTATATATATTTATCAAGTCCACCTCTGAGAATTCGATGCAAGATCTCCACACCGCCCCCAGCCCATCTTCCCCATCCACCCACCCCTCACCGGGCCACCACGAGAAACTGATCAATCTGCCGGTCTGTGAGAGGGTTGTCTGGGTCCCAGACCTTCATCTCCATCTTCTGTTGGTTCCGATTATCAGATTCTCCTGGGGAACAGGGCGATGGCAACATCAGGGACAAGGAAAGGAGGACAAGTGTCTTGACACAACAGTACCTCGTTCCTCCTTCTCTCCTGCTTGGATTCTATCAGCCATCTCAGCTCTCAGGCTTCTCTTCCCAACTGTGCCCATTTGCCCCTCTCAGGTTCCCAGGGTCCCCTGCCGTCCAGGCGGCAGCACAGAGTCATGAAGACACCGCAGCGAACAGCTCCATGGCACACCATTCTCAGACACTACCATGTTCCATGACCCAGCAGCCAGACTGTCTGTCCTGTGGCTTACCCTCTGCCAGGCGATCTGGGATCTCAGCTTGGTATTTGCAACCAACTCTGATCTCCCCCTGATCAGCTAGAAGTGTCTTCTGCACAGGGTCAAACACCAGTGAGTAAAAAAAGCAGTCCTGGAGACAGGAAGAAAAGGTAAGCAGGCAGCAGTCCTCAGAGGCAGAGGGTGGTGGGAAGGATCCAGAGTTCCCAAGACAGGCAGTCTGTCAACCTACAACCTCATCACAGTTCTACTTTCCTCCGGCCTCTTGGGGCATAGCCACCCCCCTCCTCCTCCTTCTCCCAGCACCTCTTTCTCACCTCCTTTTCCAAGTATTGGCTCAAGATGTCAGTCTCATTCAAGAGGGTCACACTGCATTTCCCCCTACAGAAGAGAGGTCCAAAAACCCTGGGTGAGCAACTCGGTCCCTCTCCACAGCATCTCCAATACACCACCCCCTCCTCTCCACCTTCGGAAGAAGTGCAGGCAGGCCACAGTGGCCCGGGTTGTCCTGTACCGTATGTGGGTGGCTGGTAACGATTCAAACTGCCGAGAAAGAAAAAGCTCCCGGTGCTTCAGCTGATGTCGCTGCTGCTCCGACACCCCTGGCTGCTTTGATTCCTCCTCAAACTCCCCTGGGAGATGAAGGAGGAAGAAGCCAAGTCAGAGACTAATTCAGAAAGAAGCCACCCTGGAAACTCCAACCCAGGGAAAACACTTCCCATTCCAGCTGGTTTCTTCACATAGCCCAGGCATCTGCCTCTCACAGCCTTAGTCCACCAGCTTCCCCACTTAGCCCTCTTCCCGATGACAGAGCTCCCAACTCCCCATCGCTAACGCCTTGGGCATAGCTGCTGAGAGTGCAAAGAATGCCACAGAAGCCCATCCCAAACCCAGGTGCCAATGCTCGGACGCCACTCATAAAGCCCAAATCTCCCCATACTAGGCCTGGCAGGAATATTACACCCGTCTCTCTTGCTAAACCAGCCTGAGGTCCAGAAACCCAATAAGGTGAAAAATCATCACACAAGGTTGTGCTTCCCAGTTCTTTTCTCAGATTTCAGGATTCTCTTTGCTCTTAAACATCATGCAATCCTAACTACCTTTCACTGTCCACTTGGCTAATGATAAGCTTGTTTGTGGGGCCTCCAAAGACAGTACCTCTCAAACCAGTGCCAACTTCTTCCCCAGGCACTGCAACTTTGCCCTGAAACCTTGGTGGAAAGGGTTAACTTGGCTGGGGGCCAACCAAAGCGGGAGGGGGCAGGACAGCCACAGGCCCAGGCTCATTGGTGCATTGTTCCCAACCTCAGGGAGAAGGGGGGAGGGTGGGGGTGCAGCAGGCTCCACCCCTCGCCTGTGTGCTCCGGAAACCCTGTGCTAAGGCAAGGGGGACCACACCCCCCCACCCCCTCTGATTGGACAAGGCCAAGGTCAGCCCCTGCCAGATGGGGCTGTAAACCCCAGAGGGCCAGAGAACTTGGTAGGCCTAGCTCCTCCTTAACCCCTTGATGCCCAAAGCCATCTGAAATAAGGAAAATAATTTCAGAAGGAGGAACAAGAGGAAGAGGAAAGAAAACCAAAGCAGGAAAGGAAAAAGAAACTAAGGAACACAGAAGGAAATATGTTTTTTTAAAGGAAGATGAAAGGGCGCCTGGGTGACTCAGTGGGTTAAAGCCTCTGCCTTCGGCTCAAGTCATGATCTCAGGGTCCTGGGATCAAGGCCCGCATCGGGCTCCCTGCTCAGTAGGAAGCCTGCCTCCTCCTCTCTCCTCTCTCTCTGCCTGCCTCTCTGCCTACTTGTAATTTCCCTCTGTGTCAAATAAATTCTTTAAAAAATAATAATAAAAAAATAAAGGAAGATGAAGGCATAAAGAGAAGGAAGATAAGGCAAAAAGCAAACATGTAAAATGGAGTGAGTGGTGAGAAGACAGAACAGGTGAGAAAGAGTAAAAAGGGCAAGAAAACTTTCCTAGCTTCCTATTCTCTCCCTTCAATGTATTCTCACTACCTCGTGATCACACGAGGGCTTCTAAGTACGAGCTCTTCCTCTTCAACCTTGACCTTTACAGTCAGCACCCACTGTCCCAATGTACCCAAAACTGTCCCCCAAGGGTCCTGCTTCTCTCATCCCCAATTAATACTATCATCCCCAATTTAATACTCTCATCTCTTCTACACCCATCCTTCGGATACACACACAGTCACACACAAGCCATCTTCTGGCTTTCCTGATCATGGCCTCTCTGCCCTGCTTCCAACCCCAACGTGTAAAAACAGGCCTCCCTCCACAGACCCAGCATTTCCCACCCCCAAACTCACACCCCTGCTTTGGGCATGCTACCAGGGAAACACCTGTAGGGACATGCCCCGGCCTCAGATCACGGGGGGGGGGGGGGGGGGGGGGGGGGGGNTGGGGGTGCGAAGACACTCACTGGCATTGCTATCAGCCAGGCTGTTGAGGCTACTAGAAATGTCCCTTCGCCGGAAAAGGCACACAACCTTTGCCTCCACGTTTCCGTTTGCAGTCTAAGGGGATAAAAAAAATGGCAGTTAAAATTGGTCACTTTAAAGCGGAAACTCATAAAAAAGAAACTAACAACAGTGAATAAGGTTCTAAAGGGTGTAAACAGAAAGACCCAAGAAATTATGAATAAAGAGACTTACACTTATGCACAGACTTCCAAACGTTTTTCCCCCCAGAATTTCCTTTTCCTTAGCACCCGGAGAGATAGAATAGGAAAGTTCCCACCCAACTCTCTAAACCCTTCCTGAATACGTCCAATGAATGAATGAATGAATGAATATGAATGGGCACTTAGGATAGCCTTGGTTCCCCGCCCCCACCCCTCTGGCTTCCGCCTGAAGTTAGTGACCTCCGAGGAAAAAGACCCCGCAGTAGAGGGGGGTGGGGAGGCAGGACAGGACAGGGGTGGGACTCTGCTCCACTCACCTTGTTGAGCTCCTCAATCCGTCTAACCAGGTAAGGATTGCTGGAAGAATTTTCAAAATAGACGTAATCTGTAGGAGGGGGTGGGGAAGCATCGGGAAGATCAGAGGAGGGGATGGGAAAGACTGAGCACCAGGGTAGGAGAGAAAGTAGGCCTGAGAGGACCGAAAGGATAAGGGGTCCAGGTAGAGAGGACGCTGAAATGTGGAAGTGGAGAGGCTACAAGAAAACGAGGGGTTTCCCCCACCACCACCCCTGACCACCTAGTTCTTTTATCAAATCCCTCACTCAGAAGTGAGCCTTAAGAGACGAGAAGCAGGGGGTCCCCCTGCAGTCCCCACAGCTCAACGGTGGAGTTGCACCCCAGTCTCGGCCAAGCGAGCAATCGTTGACTCCGGCGCAGGGTCCTCACCTTTTAGAACCCAGGAGCACAATAACGCCGGGGCGGGGGAGGGGGGTGGCGGGGAGGAAACCTCCCGTCGGTTCCCGCTCAGGTGGCAGAGCTGTCGCCTCGGCCCCCCGCGCCCCCTGCCTACCCTGTCAGTTCCTTCCGAACCACTTTCCCAGGCCCCACTCCTCGACCCAGGGGCCCCAGGGGCCCCCGACGCGAGCCTGAGAGTGCCGTCGGGGCTGCCCGCAGCCTCTCCCGGGGCCGC
>LNAC01000014.1:2035479-2045914 GCA_002007465.1 Ailurus styani
GCCCGGTACTCACCCCCCACCCGGTACATGTTGGCCGCCATGGCCGTTCCCGCCGCCGCCTCCGGCCGCACAAAGGGGTCCGGGAGGCTCGCGGGGGCAGGGCTCGGCTCGAGGCGAAGCCCCGAGCGCGGGGCTGGCGCTTCGCGGAAGTCTCGGTCGGGCCCGCGCAGCCGGCACCTCCGCCGCCTCAGCCGTCGCGGTTCATCCCGGCCCGCGCTGTCGCCGCCGCCGCTACCGCCTCACCCCCGGGACGCCGAGGCCAGCGCCGGTCCGCTCGGCCTCTTCCGGAACGAGCTCGGCTCCCGCCGGACCAGAGCCAGGCTCCGGCTCCCCCCCGCGCTCGCCGAGCCCCACCAGGCGCAGGGCTCTGCCGGCCGCCGGGAAGGCTTGCCCTGCCCGCCTCGGGGTTCGCCTCCTTCCGGAACACCTTCGGCCGATCCGGAGAACAAGGCCCGGCGCTCGGCTCAGGTCGGAGAGCGAGACCCCGGAGATCGGCTTCTTCCGGAAGAGATTCGGCTCCCTCCGGCCTACCGCGGCCCGGCGCTCGGTTATTTCCGTTGCAGCTCGGCCCCTCCTCCGAGGGCGGGAGAGGAGTTGGGCTTAACTCTCTCCTCGCCGGAGCCCCGCCGCTCCTCCTGCGGTCCCGAAAGACTCGCGCGCCTTTGCGCTCCGCCGGGTTATTTGCAAGCGGCTTTGCCTGTTATTTGCATGAGTGGCCTACGCTCCCCTACCCTTTCCAAACTCCTCTTTTTCTTCATCGCCATCCCCCCAGGGCCCCGGAGACGTCCAGCCGCGCCCCACAAAAGGACTGGGAGGCGACTTTGCTTTTTGGTTTATTGCCCCTCAGCAGGCGGCGGGAGTCAGGGCCCAGGCTGGGGCTGCCGGGCTCAGCCAGCGGGTCTCTACAGTGTGTGCGGGGGTGCCATTCGCCCCCTCCAGGGAATCGCGCGATCGGGAATGTCTCGAAGTCCAGGAAAGGTCGGCCCCTGGTCCTGGGGGTTTCGGGTGGGGCGGAACCGCGCCGCAGGGCAGCGGTCAGACGTCGAGCGAGGAGGCGGGGGACAGGGAGGGGGTTCGAGAGGGCGTGGCGGGCGCCGGCCCCGCGCCCCCAGCGCCCAGCACTCGCCACTGGAAGATGCTGGCGTCCTTGCCGCCCAGCGAGATGAGGTGCGAGTCGTCGTGCGTGAACCGGACGCTGGTCACGTGGCTGCCGTGGCCGCCGTACACGAGGCTCGGCGCCTGGGCGGGAAGGAAGACCGAGTTGCCGCGGCCGCGGAGCCCCGGGCCCGTCCGGCCAGTCCGGCCCGCCCGGCCCCAGAGGCCCCGGGAGGCCTCACCTTGGCGCGCGCGCACGGGTACTGGAACAGGTGCACTTTGCAGAAGTCGTCGGCCACGGCCACCACGCGCTCGTTGTGGGAGCGGCACAGGGAGTTGATGTCGGTGCCATCCGAGCCGTCTGGCCACACGCCTAGGACGGCGGCCGGCCTGAGTGCGGCCTCCTCCCCGTGGCCACCCACGGCCCAGGGCCGCACCGCTTCCGGCGCTCAGGCAGCCGCGGCCACCCACCGGCCGCGTTCCAGGCAATCCTTCCCAGTCCCGACAGCCCAGGGCCTGAGGGGCCTCCCGGGCTGGATCTGCCGGTTTCGTGACGCCCACCTCTCCACACAGGCCCAGCATTCCGAGCCCAGGGCGGGCTCCACCTTGCCCCCCCCACCCCTCCCCACCCCTCCCGCAGGGTTCCAAGGCCCTGCTCACCGTAGACGTGGAAGCCCAGCACGCAGGTATAGGTGGCCCACTCCCGGTCTCGGCTGTCATAGCGATTCCTCAGCAGCTTGCAGCCTCCAACCACGTCCCCTGGGGAGAGGGAGCCCACCCGGCTCAGCTCTAACCCCGTCCTCAGTGGGGAAGACACCGCGAAGGGCAGGCTGGGAAGACTGGCTTGAGGTAGTGGCAGGTGATCTAGTCGCCGTGGTAGCCCTCAGCCCAGAACAAAACCCAGCCCCCTGTGCTTCCTGAATTCTTGCTCAAGTTCTCCTGACGGCTTCTCATCAGTTCCTCCTCCCTAGATAAGTCAATCCCTCCACACCTGCCCTGAGAAACTTATCCAAAACAACCCCTTCCTAGTACATTTTTCAACTCCCTCAAGTCCTCGTGGGGAAAGACACGGTGTAAAACAAGGAGGGGGGTCCCAAATCACAGTATTTTTCCTGTATACAATTCCAACCCATCTCTCCCTCCCCATGTAACAGCCCCTCCACCTCCTCTCCAACCGCTCTCAACCAGGAGCTCCCCACCCCAAACAAATAAAACCCACCCGGTTACCCCTTCCCCATGCTCTCCCCCGCGTCCACTCACAGTAAAGGATCTCATAGTCCCCAGAGTTGGACATGATGAAACTCCCATCCTTGGACCAGTCAAGGTGAGTGATGAAGCTGGAGTGACCCTAGGAGCAAGGGTCAAGAGACTTAAAATGTAGCTACCGTTTCCCCTCCTCAGATCTCCCTTAGTGCATCAGACCCCCTTCAAGGAGTTTACCTGCCATGGCAATGCCCACCCTCCACCCCAGCTTCCTCACCACACAGCGGCCAAAGCGGCTGGACTTGGCACCATCACTGGAAACGCTGTAGATGTAGATCATGTTGTCATGGGAACCGATGGCCAGGTACAACCCATCTACAAAGACACTCACTCAGAGAGGGAAGGGCCAGGGACAGGTCTGGGTCCGGGCTGGGGGAGGCTCCCACCTGGACTATACCGGACCACTGAGAGCTGCTCATTGCCATCAGTGATGTCCGACACGATCTCTCGAGTCTCTGTGTCCAAAACCAGCCACCTGGAAGGGAGGGGGTGGAAAGCAGGTGTGAGGTTACCTGTCCTGGGCAACGTGGGGGTTGGCAAGTTGGAGAGTCTCAGAGACACGGACAGAAAGGCTGTGATGTAGACAAGTCGCCACTTTTTTTTTTTTTTTAAGAGAGGGAGAGTGGGGAGAGGAGCAGAGGGAGAGGCAGAGAGAGAACCTTAAGCAGGCTCCATGCCTAGCACAGAGCCCCGCAGGGCTCGATCTCACGACCCTGAGATCATGACCTAAGCCGAAATAAGAGTTGGACGCTTAGACAACAGAGCCACCCAGGCACCCGCAACTGCTGCATTCTTATGCTAGGGAAGGGGAAGGGGCCAAGGAGAGAGAGAGAAAGGCTGAGGAGCTTCTGATGCCTCTAAGAAAGGAAGACCGACGAGGAGGACCTTATGGAGTCGCAAGCCTGTCACTTCCCTTTGTTAGTCTCTCCCACACCCCTCCCACCCCCACTGCTTCTCTATCCTAAGCTGCCACCCCCTCCACTCCTGGGCTTGGAGGGGAGAGTGGTTGACTGTGATGACAGTTGCCACCGGAGAGCAGGCGAGGCCCGGCCTGCAGAGAAAAGCACTGCGGAGCAGGGAGGTGCAGTTGGGGCCCCTGAGCAGGTAGCAGCCATGCTCCTCCCCCGCCCCACACACACCCCATTACGGGGAAGCCTTCCCATACCTCCTGCTTGCCCCTCCCAGGAAGCCTGGCTCCTCTCACCTCCCTGTGTTCAGTCCTACGGCCACAACTGCCCCACTGGGGTGGAAGTCAGCACAGAGACCAGTCTCCTGGGAGTGGGGGAGAAGGTGAATTCAAGAAGATGCCCTTCTAGTGAAGGTTCCCGGATGGACACCTCGTCATGTTGGTAACACCAAAGCCTCCTCCCAAGGACGAGACGGGGAGGAGAGGGACAGCAGACCTGGAGCCAGGGTGTCACTGCTGCCCAAATGAAACGATACTCAAAATATCTGACAACCAGAACCGAGCTGGGAGGCTGTGCTGGAGATTAACCATTTGTTGCTGGATCGGGGGGAGGTCTGGGGGTTCGGGGGCACGGGGACAGTGCTCAGGGGGCCACTGGAGGCATTGGCACAGAAGAACGGAGATTTTAGTAGCCCGTATAGCCATACCGGTACAAACTGGCTGCCTCAGGGGAGAAGGGAAAAGGATGTTGGGGAAGGAGTGGCGGCCACAGAAGCCATGGTGGGTGTGGCGCTGGGGAGCCAGGGACACAGGACTCTACCTTGAGGTCAATGCTCCAGGCCAGCGCATGGCCCTCCCCATCCCACAGGCAGAGCTGCCGGTCATGGCCACAGGTGAGGAAGCGGTTCTGGAAGGGATGTGTGCAGAGCCCCCAGAGCTCATCGGTGTGGCCCTGCAGCAGAGCATGGCCTGTGAGGTCGGCCCCGCCTCAGTAGCTCTTCCCGCCCTCATCCCCAGAGCCCTGGGCAGGGGAGAGGGGAGGCCAACCTGGATTACAGGGGAGAAGCCCTGGGCCAGATCTCCCCTCAGCAACGCATTCTTCGTGGTTCCTACCAGCAGTTCAGAGCCCAGCCCCTCCGCAATGGCCCGCACAGCCCCGAAGTGTTCAGGAATCTGCGGGATGGTGGCGCAAAGTCAGGGGCCCACCGGCCATTCCTCTTCCTCCTCCCTCCCCCAACCCCAGCCTAGCCCTCACCTCAGCCTCCTGGAGGGCCACCAATCCCGGCCCCCACTGGACCAGCCTGCGGTCCCGTCCGCCACCACTCAGCACAGTCCCATCCCGCCGGAGACACAGGGCAAAGATGGAACCTTCGTGAGCGTGGGCCTGGGCCACAATCCCGTAGGTCTCTGTTGGCCAAAACATGAGTTGGTGAAGACATGCTGGCATCAGGGTGCCGGGAAGTGGGGAACTGGAGCAACCCTGGCCATCCCAGACAGAGTAATAACTCCCAGTTGTTGAGTACCTACTGAATATGGTCTCTGATCCTCAGCTATTATTTTACCCAGTTTACAGACTGGACAACTGAGCCCCCAAGACGTGAGGTGACTTCCTAAATGCCAAACAACCAGCGGCAAAACTGGAATGTGAACCCAGGATCAGACAGACTCCAAAGCCCCAGCCCTGCCCATTTGCCATGGTGTCCCTACCCTTCTAGATGGCCCCCTTGGGGCCCACAGACAACCATCAACTCTCATGGTAAAAAAAAAAAAAAAAAAAAGGAACCTCCTCTTCTCTGTTCCCCCAGACCCTCTGGGGTACTAGACTTCCCAGAAGCCACCATCCCCAACCACGTACCTTTGGCCCCACCCCTGCCTGGGGTTCTGGAATCTGAGAGGCTCCGCCCCCAGGTGAGAATGTTCCCCTCTGAATCCCCAGTGAGAATGTCTCCATCGGGCAGGAACACAAAGCAGGGGATAAACTTGGGTTTCTTGTATTTCTGGGGGAGAGGTGAGCAGAGAGCAGGGGTCAGAGGGAAGGCCAGAGACTGAAAATCACAGACCGTCGCCATCTGGGGAGTGTTAGGGGTCTACAGTACTCAGGCCAATACTTGCACCTCCACTCTGTCCTCCCGCACCACCCCACACCCATCCACGCCTCACCCCAAAGACACCCTGTTTCCGGGTAAGGGTCCCGTTCCCAGGAACCCCGGCTCCTCCACTCCAGTTCCAGAAGTGGACGTGGGATTTCCCGCTGGTGACAATGCAGCTGCTGTCACGAGGGCTGAAGCCAACGGCCAAGACTGAGTCATTTGTACTCTGAAGGGAAGACACCAGATTCAGCCACCCCAAACCCCGAGCGCCCTCCTTTACTCGACTCTTCAGTCTGCATCCTGACAGCTGGTCTGCGGACGCCCCGAAACCCCAGGACAAGCCTTCCTTCCGGACCCAGACCCTGGTCCGCTAAGAGCACCCCTCCCAGTCACCGACGATGCCAGGACCACCCTCATGCCTGACACAGGATCGAGCCCTCTGGAGCCCAGAACATCCATAGTTCCCTCAGAGAGGCCAAGAGGCTCACTCCAGGTGACCCAGCGAGAAATGACATCAAGGTATGGGGAAGTCTGGAGTTCGCTCTGTACTCCACGGCTCTTAGCCCCCGAACCTCAGTGCCCCGCCAGGCCACCTGGCCTCCCTCCTCACCTTGATCTCAGCCAGCTTTGTGCCTCGGCTGCAGTCCCACACTGACAGCATGTGCTCATTGGAATCATCCACGACACAAAGAAAAGCACCCTGATCCTGAGAACAGGGGACACATCGGAGGGGCTGAGTGAGGCCTAGAGGTCTGCGGGCTCACAGTCATTAGGCAAGGGCTGCCATCGCAGCTGGAGCGGGCAAAAGTGGACACCTGTCCCTTTCTCAGGAACATTGGCTGGGGGGGGGGGGCGGGAGGGGCNAGTGGTTCAGGAAGGCCAGAAATTCGGAGGCGTCCTGGTGAAGTTCAAGGAGGTTCCTGGGCAAGGAAGATGGGGCTCTCAAGACTTTGGGGCCTGCTTACCGCTACTGAGAAGGCCAGGGCTCCCACACCCCGCTCAAAGGCCCCCAATCCAATCTCCTGCAGCTTCAGCAAGGTCTCTGAGTCCCAGACATGAACCACCGGCTGCAGGGGCTGGTAGGGTCAGAGAAGGGGTCAGGGACGCAAAGGAAAGCCAGGCTGGAATTTCATCCCCGTCAGCCCGGTGTTTGACTTTGGCCTTACCTTTCCATCTTTATCCACTCCAGCTGTCTGTCCTGAGGCTACACGAACACCGTCGGGGTGGACGGCCAGGCTAAGTGGGGGAGGAGACGCTCTAGGGAAGGGGGTCGGTCTCTCAAGAACCCCCAGGACACCTTCTCCATGCTCGCAGAGCCCTCCTGCTCCTCCACACCCGCCCAGACCCTGTTCCTGCCAAGCCCAGTGTCCCCCTGCCTAGAGCTGCCCGCTCCCAGGCCCCAGGCCCCTCACCATCGAACACAGTCCGTGTGGCCCCGGTAATGTCTCTGGCCGCCACCTCCAGGACCGCCTGGGCCTCCCTCGGGCCGGTACAGCACCACCACGCAGGCGATAAAGTAGACCACCTCCCCAGAGCGCAGCACAAACAGATTAGAGCGGGAGTCACGACCCCTGTACCCATAACTGGAGTGGGGATCACAGTCAAGGAAAGGGTCAGACCAAGGGCAGAATGAGGAAGAGAGGGGGCAACAAAAGAGCTTCTGGCCGGCAGCACCAGCGGCAGAGGACAGTAGGGGCGGAGTCAGAGCGCTTCCTGATCCCACGGACCCAGGGGGAAACCATGGAGAAGGTGGGGGGGGTTCCCAAGACGGGAAAGGTGGCTCCCGTGGGACTGGAGGGGGCAGGATACACCCAGTCAAGGCTGAGGGTCTCCGGGGGTGGGCCGCTGGGCAGCTCCTCAAGGCTGCGGATGCCAGACGGGATGTACATGGTAATGGGGCGGCCGCGAAGGAACATCTTCACTGAGATGCCTTCTACAGAGAGAAGGGGGGTGTCAACCACCACCCTGCAGCCTCCCTTTCAGGAAAACCAGAGCAGAACTCTACCCACCACACCTCCCAGGTCCCCCGCAATAGCTCCTGGGGGTGTAGCCCCAACCCCAAGTCCGTCATCCCAGTTCTTCCGGACTCCTCTGTACGTACCCAAATTATAGTTGCTCCTCCGAGACCCAGGACCCCCGGGGCTGGAGAGGGGGTCTTTCCCCCCACGGCTGTTGGGAAGAAAGAAAAGCAGAGGGATGGGGTCAGGTGCCAAGACCTAAGTGGGAAAGGGCAGGACACAAGAAAGGAGGTTCCTCTAGAGACCTAGTTAACATCTGCAGACCAGTCTGCGCTCGGAGCATTCGGGCCCCAAGTAACTGGGGACTTTCAGCTCCACGTAAGAGATGAGAAGGTTTAGGCTAAAGGGGCAGAGCACGCAGCACAAGGCCCTAAAGCTTGTGAGAGGCAGTGCGCATGGCGAGGAGGGACCTTTCCCCTAGACCACCAGGCTTCTGGCCGGCCTTTTCATTTCTCCATGTGTGAAATGGGACCAAAGTGAACCCAGAAGTGTACACCAGGCCTGGCTTTCAGGGATCTGGGAGGTAAGCAAGAAAGTCCTTACCTCGCCAGAGGAGAGTACCAGGTGAATTCCACAAACAGCTGTCACTAGATTATGAGGCCTTATATATATACACACATTACTGAAAAGTAATATCTCTTCAGAGAATAAAGGAGACCAAGGACAGGGCTCGAATGAACACTCAGGCATCCTGGGCCCTGTAGGTACTCCAAGACAGCTATACTCAGCCACTAGGATTTCCCCTTGCTCTGTAGAAATAAAGCCTGGTAGAGTGGGGCTGGTGTGGGGGGAGGGGGGAGGTCGCCGGGTGGAACTGAAAGGCAGGGCTGAAGCTCTGAAAACAGTCATCCGTGAAAATCATGAGAGCTTTTGGTACCTCTTAGAATCTTGGAAGGTACGTGGTGATACGGTTGAGCCAGAGTCAGGAAGAATAGGGTTCGAATCCTAGCTCTAGCTGTGTGACCCCGGGCAAATGACTTACCCTCTCTGAGCCTCTTTCCTCACCTGGGCAATGGACAGCAAGAGACCACCTACCCCCCAAGGATGTCGTGGGAACTGAATGAGGTGGAGGAGGTCGAGGGTTTAGCACAGGGCCGGGTACACAGCAGGCGCCCCAGGAGCGCTTGTTCCTTTCTTCCTGTTGGGCAATGAGGTCCCCCCACCCCACCCAGGGAAGTGAGGTGAGGGATGTGGAAAGTCAAGAGCCTGAGCCTGGGGTGGGGCGGGGCGGGGCGGGGTGGGGGAGCCTGGCCCACCTCTCCGTGCTCCCTGACCGCAACAACAGGTTGGCCGAGGAAGCTGCCTTCCGGGAGAGTTTCTGCCGAGGCCGCTCTGAGGGGGATGAGGAGGAGGAAGAATTTCTCCGTGGCCTGGTAGGAGCATAGTGAGCAGGTCAGGATCATTCCCTCTGCTCGTGCTCCGCAGTCCTCCCAGCCCTCCCAGCCTCCGCCGCAGGACACTTACGTGTCAGCGCGCTGCGGGGACTGCACAAGCCTGAGGATCCCCGGGGGGCCGGGGGAACCAGTGCCACTGCTGCTGCTTCCTCCTCCTTCAGACTGAGTCCCACCAGGCTCTTCACTGCCCCCCTGGGGGGCTGGGGGCCCATTGCTCAGGCCGGGGGGGCCCGGGGATGGCTCCGCCTCCACCTCGGTCTCGGTCTGGGTGCCCCGGCTCACCAAGGAGGGGCCGCATGCGGGTGGCAGTCCCGGGGGCGCTGCAGGGCTGCTGGGGAGACAGTGAATCAACCTGATGCCCCCACAGGTCCCTGGAAGGAAGAGGAGGAGGGTGTGTGACAACAGGCATACCTGTCCGGTGTCAGAGCGGGTGTGCCAGGGTCCTGCAGGGGGTTGGGGGACACGTGCAGCCGCAGCAGCCGGAGGGCCTCGGCCAGGGCTGCCTTGACCAGCTCCATCTCCTTCTCCTGCACCTGAAGCCGCCGGCTCAAGGACTGCAGGGCCTCCTGAGCAGGGCCCTCACCTGGGAAAGCGGCAGGCAAGAGGCACTCAGAATACACCCACCGCCCGGAGAAAGGGTTGAGGGGATTCCGTCTTCCCCCAACTTTGCATTTGTCCAATAGGATTGCCCCCTTCCAGCAGCCCCAGGCTTGGAGGCTGGCCGGGAGGGGAGGAGACGGGTGGTAGAGGATCAAGGGCCTCCTTCTGGCCGGCCAGGCTGGGAGCCTGGCAGCGCTCCCTTCCTGCCGCTGTCTCAGCCTCCGCAAAGACAGGGAGCACCGTGCAGTACCAGGGGGGAAAGATGGAGTACTGCCCAGGAACGTGGGAACCACAGAGGGAGGCGCAGCGCGGGTAAAGGATGACGGCCCACCCCAGAGCAGGCTCAGGTCTCCGGGGAAGGCAGAGACACTGAGGAGGGGGCGCGAAAGGAGAGGGGGACATGAGAGTACAGCCGTCTGAGGGCTCAGAGGACCAGGAGAAGAGATCGAGCATGACCGCAGAGGGTATCGGCGGAGACGGAGTCTTAGTGAAGGTCCCAGGGGAACGGGTCAGAAGAAAAACGACCCGAAAAACCAGGAGAAGAGGCCCAGAATAACACAGGGGACAGAGAATCATCGAGGGGCCCAGAGTAACACGGGGAGTGGATGACGTTGAGGAAGTTCGAAATGACAGCAGGAGATCCAAGTAACTAGGGAGAGCGACCTGGGGAACAGTGGAGGATGCTCGGAGCCCCTGAGGCCGAGGAGCACGCGGGGACGCCACCAGACGGCCGTGGGGCTCGGGCAGCGGCCGACCGGCCGGCGCTCGGGGAAGGGGCACGCCGCCCGCCCCGCCCCGTACTCACCGGGCCCCCCGGCCCCGTCCATCCGGCCCCCGGCTTGCTCCGAGCGGCGGCGGCGGAGGACGCTTCTAAGCCGCCGGGGCCATGGCCAGGGAGAGGGGAAGGGGAAGCACCCCGGGGCGCGCGCGCACGGGTGCCGTGCCACCCCTCGGGGGCGCTGTCGGGCGCGGGGAAAGGGCCTGGAGGGGGCGCAGTGGGGCGGGGGCGGCAGGCTCCGGGGCCCGCCGGGGCCTCGGACTCTCCCGGGGCCGCTCTCGGCTCCCGGG
>LNAC01000014.1:2046109-2059076 GCA_002007465.1 Ailurus styani
GGACGAGTGGGGAGGGGGGGGGGCCGGGCCGCCTGGTAACCCCTCCCTGTCCGGGCCTCGCCGCTCAGGACCCGGGCAGGGCCAACCCGCTGACCCCCGGGCCGCCTCCGAGCCTTCGCCCTCCAGGCCCTTCCGGGATCCCCGCCCCCGGGCTCCCTGGGGTCCTCTCTGGTCTCCGCGCCCCAGCCCCTAGCCCCTAGGGGCAGAGCCGACCGGCCCCTCCCCACTTCCGCGAGGGGGCAGGGGCGGGGTCACGAACTGGGCCTTTTGCCCGGGGGCGGGGCTTTCCCTAAGGGGCAAGGCCAAGGCATCTCGAATTGGGGCTGGCAGCGGCCGGGGCAGCGGGTTATTAAGGCGGGGGGGGGGCGGATTCCCAGGGTATTGGGGTCAGGGTGGCATTAGCCCAGCTCAAGCCGGGCTGGGCTGACTCAGCATCCTGCCCCGGCCAACCCTCGTCCCCGACCGCTCTGCCTTCCCTTGGGCAGAGATGGGAGATGGCGCCGGTGTTGCCCCTGGTGCTGCCCCTGCAGCCCCGCGTCCGTCTGGCACAGGGGCTCTGGCTCCTCTCCTGGCTGCTGGCACTGGCCGGTGGCCTCGCCCTCCTCTGTAGCGGGCACCTCCTGGCCCAGCTGTGGCACCTCGGCACCTTCTTGGCTCCCTCCTGCCCCTTTGCCGCCCTGCCCCAGGTGGCCGTGGCGGCCGGTGCGGTGGCTCTGGGCACAGGACTGGTGGGTGCGGGCGCCAGCAGGGCCAGCCTGGACGCGGCTCAGTACCCTCCCTGGCGCAAGGTCCTGGGCCCCCTGCTGGTGCTTGGCACTGCCGGGGGCGGGGGTCTTCTAGTCCTCGCCCTGGGGCTAGCCCTGGCTTTACCTGGGAGTCTGGACGGTGGGCTGGAGGAGGGCCTGGGGACTGCCTTGTCTCACTACAAAGACACAGAGGTGCCCGGACACTGTCATGCCAAACGGCTGTTGGATGAGCTCCAGCTGAGGCACCACTGCTGCGGGCGCCACGGGTACAAGGATTGGTTTGGGATCCAGTGGGTCAGCAGCCGGTACTTGGATCCCAGTGACCAGGACGTGGTGGAGTGAGTGTTTTGTTTCTCCCCTTCCCCGGTCCTCCTGGCCTTCCCCTACTTTGCGTCCTCTTCCCTTTAGACCCACCTCACCCCACAGGCAATAAATAGAGCCTAGCGACTGAGAGAATGGGTTACAGACCTGCCATTTATTAGGTGTGGGACCCCGGGCATGTTACCAAACTGCTCTGGGTCCATTTCCCCCTCTGTAGATGGAGATAATAGGACCTACCTTAGAGACTTCTTGTGAAGATAAATGAATTACGCATGCCTCGCACGCACCGGGTGGTGAACCAGTCAGCAGAAGTCCTTCGTGTTGTTTCCCTTCTCAACTCCTGTGCCCCACAGCTTCTCCCCCAGGCCTCCATTCCCAGCCATCCTAACACCCCTGCCCGTCGCCTTGCAGCCGGATCCAGAGCAACGTGGAAGGCCTGTATCTGATCGACGGTGTCCCTTTCTCCTGCTGCAACCCGCACTCGCCCAGACCTTGCCTGCAAAGCCGGCTCTCCAAGCCCCATGCCCACCCTCTCTTCGATCCCCGTCAGCCCAACCTAAACCTCTGGCCCCACGGATGTCACGAGATGCTGCTGGGGCACCTGCAGAGCTTGGCGAGCACGCTGGGCAGCGTGCTGGCTGTCACCTTCCTGCTGCAGGTGAGTCAGCTGAGGGTCCGAGGGCTCCCTCCCTCGGGGGGCCCCTCACTGCCTCCAGCCCCGGCCCCAGGGGAGCGGTTGGCCCTCACTGACCTCTCTTCCCTTGCCTTCCCCACAGATTCTGGTGCTCCTAGGCCTGCGGTACCTGCAGACGGCCCTGGAGGGGCTTGAAGGAGTCATGGACGCCGAGGGAGACACGCAGGGCTATCTCTTCCCCAGCGGGCTGAAGGACATGCTGAAAACAGCGTGGCGACAGGGAGGGGTGGCTCACAGTCCGGCCCCTGAGGAGGCCCCACCGGAAGAGGCACCCCCTAAAGAGGGTCTACCTGAGGCCTAGTGGCCTGAAGCTTGGGGCGGGGACTGGGAAGGGGGTCTGGGGAGGGATGGACAGGACTGAAAACCTCAGAGCTTCCCAAGGCTCCAGGTGGCGGAGGGGGGTCCCCTGGGATTAGAGGAGGGGGGAAGGCTAGTCACGGAGCTGGACTGGGGGGGGCGAGAAAACTAGGTGTCCAGGGCCTAGCCCCCGTGGCCAAGAGCCACCGGGGAACAGAAGGCTCCCAGGGTGAGGGGAAGGTGACGCGGGAAGGACTGGAGGCTGCTCCTGGCACACAGACTCAATAAAGCTTTTGGACAGAAGCCACTGACCTTCCTCTTCAAGGGGGCGGTGGGGGGGGGGCGCTGGGAGAACAGATTTCTGTCTGACAGAAAAGCCAGGACGCCCAGGTTTTTGACTCTGGTGAGGGTCAGATACAAGAACCAGACGTGCGAAACGAAGGAAACCAGAGGCCTGTCCAGCTCGAGATCTTTTATTCTGGAGGTAGGAGTGGGGGGTCAGCATGCTCAGGTGGGGAGGGTCCGGCCCAGCTCCTCCAGCCCCCCCAGTGCATGCCCAGCCCCAATAAGTTACCCAGTGGCTCAGCCGCCCTCCCTCCCGAGTGTCTGTCCTTCCGCTCCACCCCAGACAGGGCTGACCTGGCTCAACACAAGGGCCGCTAGTCCCCAGCCTGTGGGCAGTGCCACATGGCAGGCTGGGGGAGGGGAGAAGCAGCTGGGCCACGCCCTGGGGCTGAGGGGGCAGGGGGGCCGCCCCTGGCTCTGAGGGGTCAGGATTTGGAAAAGTGCATCCCGGGCAGGCCAGGGGCCCAGTCCCCCAGGTTCGTTGCCTGACGAGGTGGTGGTGGGGATGGGGCTGCCATCACACCTCGACAGCTGGGTCTGAGCCTCGGCCCTGCCGCTGGAGCTGCTCCTCCTGCTTCATCTTGGGCTTCTCTGTCCGCGTGTGCCACACCAGAACCTGTCCCGGGAGCCTTTCTGTTAGAGCTGGGCCCGGCTGCCACGAGGCCACGAGGCCATGCTCCTAGCATGGAGCGGATTCTCTCACCCGCTACACACACAGTGTTGGCTGCGAAGTGTGATGCGCAGGGGCCTCCGGTGCCTCTACACTGGGGCCCTACCCCCTGACCCCCTCTGTGCTACAGGGGTGCCTGCCCAGGAGACAGCGTGGCAGGGGACCATTTTCCGACGCTGGCTCCCAGCTTCCCCTGCAGTAGAGTAAGCGGGGTCGAGTCCAGGCTCCAGAGGGTCCCTGCTGGTTCAAACGCCCATCCTTTGAGTCTCATCCCCGAGGCCTTGCTCCACTTCCCTCATCACCCCTCCGTATCCCAGAGCCAGTTTCTGCCCACCTCCAGCTCCTTACCCGAGTGCAGTTAGCTGCCCGTGGCTCCAGGTCCTTGGGATCCACGAGGTGGCTCAGGAGACTGCTCTCCAGGTGGCCCCGGGGGGCAGTGGCATCAAACTGGGCACTGGGCTTAGCCAGCAGCAAGGGCAGGGCGACGGCAAATCCTGCCATATCCACTGGGAAGGGCCTGCTGGGCTCCCATGCTGTGTGGAAGCCCACAACCCGGCCATCCTGTACCCGAGGGCCCTCGAATCGCAGGCCGCCCACCAGCCCCACAGGCCACACCGAGACTCCACGGGTCCAGCGCATCTAAGAGAGGTCAGGAGAGAAGAAACAGACGGGGGAGGGTGGCCCAGGGAAAAGGGAGCGGCAAGAAGGGCCACTGGGGGTCACTCAGCCCCACGGCTTCCCCCTCCTCACACCGGTAACCCAGGCAACAGGCGAGGCTGGCCCCACCTGCCTCTCTCCCCATCCCCACCCCCCGGGGCTCACCTCCTCGAAGAGTTCCCGGCTGTAGGTGTTGTCATCATCTGCAAAGTACACGACTCCCCGGGTGCCGGCTGGAGGGGGGTCCTTCTCTCCCCCCACAGCGCCCCCTCCGCTCCGGAGCCAGGCCAGGGCCCGGTTCCGTTGCTCTACCCCGCGGGGCCGAACCCAGCCGGGCTCACCCTCCCTGAGCCGCTGGGCCTTGGGGGTGAGGACGGCCAGGTGTGTGAAGAGGAGGCCCGAGGCAGCCAGCAGCCCGGAGACCAGTGGGGTGGGGCCCTCGGCATCCTCCACCAGCAGCCAGTGCAGCCGGGGCACCAGGCTCAGTGTCTGGGACAGCCGCACCAGCTCGGCTTTCTGCACCAGCCTGCAGGGGAGAGACGCAGAGGAGGGCGAGGGGTGGGCACCATCTGCTCACGCCGGCCCGGTACACACAGCTTCTCCTGGGCCCCTTCCAGTATCCCCCATGGTCTTTCCCCAGCCAGTACCCAAACTCCCCTTCTTGCCTCTCAACTCCACACTGTGCTCACTTGCCCTGTTCCTGCAGCCCATGTCTGGCGCCCCCCCTCAACCCCAGGGCTCTGGCTGTGGAAGACTACAAATTAAAGGCACAAGCTTTGGACTCAGATCTGGGTTTGAACGCCAGCTCTGTAACTGAGTAGGTGAGATACTGGGGGAAATCGGTCAGATCTCCCCAAGCCCCAGTCTCCTTGGCTAGAAAAATGAGAATAACAGTACTTTACAACAGTGCTGACTTAAAGGTTAAATTATAATGACTTTCTAAAATACCAGGAGGGCCAGGTCCTCTTCCTGGGTTTCTAGGTAGAGAGATTTAGAGGAGCCCTTTGCCTCGTTCCTCTCCAGGGGAGGGTTTTCCTGAGTTTAGAGGAATGAGTTAGAGTTCCCAAGAAACTGGGAAGGTGTGGCGCAGTCTCTTGCAGGTCTCCTTATCCTGCCAATCGATCAGTCTGTCTGCCCCAGGGCTGATGCTGTGTGTATGGAAGGGGACAGGGTCTATCGCTGCCTGTGCCTACACTGGGTCAGCCACCTGATTCCAGGGAGGTGTTGGCAGGCACTTTAGCTACAGATCTAAAACTATGTTCCCCAGTTGGTTTGTACCAAAAGAAAGCTACATTTTAATTTAAAAAAAAAAAAAAAGAGTAAAGCTCTTACTTAGCACAGTGACTGGTAGAAAGTAAACACACTGAAAATCATAGCTGGTGTAACTATTTCTAGATTCTAGTATGACTGTAAGGCCAAGCCCTTTCCTACTTCAATTTAGTCAGGGATCCCCCAACTTTTTCACCAAAGGATCCCTGAGAGAGAGAGAGAGAGAGAGAGAGAGAGAGAGAGAGAGAGAACTCATGGGCAAGCTCAACATTTCTTTGAAACTTTCTTGTTCTATCTTAAGATTTGTTAGGAACTGTGTCTTCTATTTCATAGCATACCCCTGTCTATTTTACTAGAAAAATAATCCTTTTCCCACAAATCTTTGAGGAGAGATGTGGTTCATTTACCCTGTCGTTTGGCAGGCTCCAGTTTGAGGAACATCCCCTGGCCCAGCGCCGCCCTAAAGTCATCATCAACCCCAACCTCCTGGCCCATGCAGGTCTCTTGGGTACACCAGTGCCCATTACCTGGCGTAGGTGGGGGTAACAACATAGATAATAGGCAGGGCCTCAGGTTCAGGGGGCTGGGCAGGGGCAGGGGGTGGGCGTCGGAGATCGGCTTGCAGCTGGGAAATCCTCAGATCCTTCTGCCGAAGCTGCTCTGCTGCCGCGCGCAGGGGAGGGAGGCAGTCACATGGCTGACCTGGTCCCAGGAAGCAGGGAGGGGGGCAGAGAACCACAGCATGTTGAGCATCCCAAAGGGGCATAACCTTCTCACTCAACTCCTAGGAATCTCCTGACAACTTCCCGGACAGCCTCTTCTACACCCCTGGTTGGGGGGGGGTGCTCATGGCCTCAATCAGCAGCCCCCTCCAACTGCAATCAATTCCATCTGTTACAGTTTTCATTCGGATATTGAGCTGATCAGCTGCCTCCATCCCTTCTACCTGCTGATCCTAAGGTTGCCTTCCGGAGCCATAAAGAACAACTAGATCTCCTGAAACAGGGCAGTCTTTTAAATGCCTGAGGATCACGCCCTAAGCCCTGTCTCTCCGTGTAACAGGCAACCTTCCATCTGTTCCCTTGGCTGTGTGACCAAAGACTCATAAAATTCATTGATTCCGTTATTGGATAAATATTTATTGAATGCTCCTCGTGGGAGGCACACAGCCTTAGGTGCTGGGGATGCAGCAGGGAGCAACGCAGACATGGTCCCTGCCCTCATGGAGCTTTCGGTTTAGTGGAGGAGGCAGACACTGAGCAAAGAAACAAATTAGTAAAATCATTCCGAATTGTAATAAGGGTCACGAAGGAAACACGTAAGACAGAGAATAGAAGAGAATCCAGAAAAAGAAGAGTTACGCTAGCTAAGATGGTCAGGGAAGGCCTCTCTGAGGCGGTGACATTTGAGCTGAGACCTGAAGGATGAGAAAGCGGCAGCCAGGGAAGAGCAGGGAAGAAAGCACCGCAGCCCGAAGGAACAGGTTAAGAGCCTGGGAGAGCAATGCGCGTGGGCTTTTCGAGAAACTGTCACGCAGCCAGTGCGGCCGGAGCAGAGCGCGCGAGTGGGAAGGGGAACGGGGCTGGAAAGGCTGACGGCCACAGGATCATGCGCGGCCCTGCGGACTCTGGGAAGGAGTCTGCATTCCATCCGAGGTGCGGCGAGAAGCCGCGGTGCGTCCTACAGAGGGGAGTGCGCCGGCGGCCGCAGAGGGCTGTCGGAGGGCCGAGCCGGCTGAATGGTGTCTGCGCGGGGATTCATCCCCAGGGCGGGATGCACGGCGGCGGGCGCCCTCCGGCGCGCCCGCCGCCCCCCCGCCCCGCCCCGCTCACCGAGCTGCACCAGCGCGTAGAGGAGGCCGGCGATCGACACCAGGAAGTAGGCGAGAAACACGTTCTTCAGCTTCAGCTTCATGGCCGTGCCGCCACCCGCGCCCGGGCAGGCGGGGTCCGGGGGGGACGAGGCGGTCCCCGCTCCCCACCCGCCAGCCTACAGACCCCGCCCCTGCAGCGGCCCCGCCCCGTGTCCCGCCTTCCCCACGCTCCTCTCCACCGGCTCCCGCGAGCAGGAGCCGGCGGCGCCCGCCCCGGCCCACTTCCGGTCAGTCTGCACCCCGCCCCTCGGGTTAATTTCCGGTCCCACCGCCTGGTTCTGGGAACCACGGGAGTGGGTGACGTCACATCCGGAGTGGCGAGCTCGCGTGGCGGACAGTCAGAACCCTGGTGGGAGAGACTTTGAGACCGTCCCCTTGAACTCCAGTCCCTGTGCCCAAATTTCCTCCTTACTTTCATTCACTTATCAGCCACAGCACCCTGTAAAGTTCTGTAAATGCTTGTTACACGAATGAATGAAGTCTAGGACTTCTCACGTGCCAGGCCGGTGCTCTGGGTGTCTCTCATGCATTGCATTTCTCTACTCCTGAGATAGGCGGTGTTGTCCGCATTTTACGGACAAGTAACCGTCAAAGCTACGAAATTGCCACTACGCAGTTTTCTATGTCCCTTCTAGATTCCTGTCTCCAAAATCTGTAGTTTCCTCTGACCCACGTTTCTTAAACGGATGACAGGGTCGCGGGGTATGCGGGGTGGGGGTTAGGGAGCAGGGTGCCAAGGCAGTGGGCCACCTCCCAGGAAATTGGCGATATTTGAACTAAGAACTGCATGAATACATCTCTTAACTACTCAGAGGCACAAGCATTCCTGAGCATTTTCCCCTAAAAACAAAAACAAAAAATCCTACAACCTTCTTGTTTCTGGTAAAATAAGTATCTAAAACTGGTAGTCTCCAAAATGGAGAAATCTATTTCCTGTCACCGAAACAATGGGGAGTTTTAAAAAGGGATGCTAAGGGAAAGCAGCCTTTTGCATGAGAACATGACTATAAAACTGTTTCTATTCAAGAGGGACCCCATCAGCTCTGGTCACCACTATTAACTAGGCCTGCTAAAATCTGAGCAGGCCGAAAAAATGAGCTTGCTGGACTCCTCTATGAATATACTGGCATCTAGCAAGTTGAGGAAGACTAGCACTCATTCATTTTGCTGAACTGATGAGGCTTATGCTGCAGTTAGATGAAAATGTCAGGCCCTCAGGCTTCTAATGGTCTGTGGTTCAGGCCAGAACCAGAATCCAGACACCAACAGTTATTTATGGTTTATCTCTTTATTGTTTCTCCTCTTATCAAAACCTGTCACAGCTGGGGGCCAAGAGGAAGTAAAAAAAATTGCCACAAATATTCACCCTTGTCCCCAGTTAGTCCTCCCCCACCCCCCACCCAGGGCTTCGGGCCAACCCTGGGCACACATGATCATCTCCCCCCACCCTCAGCCTTCTCCCAGCAATAAATACAGGTGACCGTGATTCGATGAAACCACAATGATTTCTCCATCTTGAATGCCCCCCAAGGGGACAAAAAGGAGGCGAAAGAAGTTTAATGCCCACCCCCTCTTAAGGAAGAGTGGAAACTTCTTTCCCCCAAGGGACAGGGGAGATTGAACTGCCCCTGTCAGAACTGCAGCAGCTCTAGAAGCAATCAGGGAGAGGAAAGGTTGGGGCGACAGGGAAGAGGATGTTCTCCAGCAACCTCACTCCTTTGATCCATTCATCCCTTATCAGGTAAGGGGTGGTCCCAGTGTATCAGTGGGGCATAAAAAGGGGAGGGCTGACAGAGAAAGAAAGAAAAGGAGGGAAAGCAGTTTGGTGGGAAGGGAAGGGGAAGGAGAAAAGGAGCCCTAAAGCTCAGTGCCCTCATCTTCTCCCAAGAAATGGCATCAACACCATCAAGAGGTATGAAGAGGGTCTAGAGGAGCTTCAGGGCCCCCAAAAGAAAGAAAAAAGGGAAAGCAAGGGCCCCATGGTCCCCAGGTCTTCACAGGTGAATGTGCTCCAGTTCGAGCAACAGTGTGTTGGGAGGCGATGGGAGACTCGTTGTCAGCAGGGTGGCAGAGGTCAGGAGGTCACAGGAGGAATTCAGAGCCCAGGGACAGCTTTTCATCCTGCCCAGATGTTGGCAGAATCTGAGTCTTCAGATAAGAAAGGTGAAGTCTGGGGAGGGTCAAACTCCAAGGCGGAAGGAGGTGGGACTCGCATCACCACTGCGCCCCTCCCACCCCCCAACATCCCTTGCGTTATCGCAGGTGAATACTCCAGTCGGATGCCACATTGACGCCAGGCTTGCGCAGGATCAACACAGAGGTCTCGGGGTCATGCTGGAAGGACAGGCGGCTTTCAGGAGATCCTGCTGGGAGAAAAAAGGAAGCATCGCATGGTCACAGCAACAGGCTATGGCATAGCAAGTACTTTCCTACAGGCAGGGTGTCCCCACCTGTGCCCCTACTTCCCCTCTGTCCCCATCCTGGGGGCCAGTCTCAGCCCTCACCTTTTGTCTGGAGTACCACGGCTGCTGGCTTTCCGGCCCCTATTATTACCACCCGCTCAATCCAGATTGGTGTCTCATAGTGGCCTTTGGGGTCCCCTGAGCTAGAGGGAACAAAAAGAGATGCCCGTAAGGGAGAAACATGTCAGAGCCGAAGGAAGGAGACCCAGAGCAAGGTCATATGCAAGAACAGAGCACAGTGCACTGTGAGCATCCCCAAGGCTACCACAGATGAATGAGCACTTCATTACCTGGAGACCAGGCTGTTGCCAGAGAATGAGAAGCGACGCAGCAGGAACTCATGGTGAGTCTGATAGTTGAATGTGTGCCCATCATCTAGAAAGAGCTCTCCTTGGGCTGTACCCTGAGCGAGAAGTGGGATAGGCGAGAGCCTGAGCCAAGGGGGAGGGAGGGGCACTCCCCCAGGGACTGAATCCCAGGGAGGCAGGGAGAGGGCTGAGGGCTCCCTGCCCACGTGCTCACCTGGGGACTGAGAGCAACGAAAAGGGTGATGGGGTCATCCTTCATACAGTCCGAAGAGCGCCGCACTCGCATCCACCGTGGGATAATTGTTCCTCCTCGCTGGAACACAGGGATCTAGGGCGAGAGCAGGGGAGGAAGCTGCCCCACTGTCTAGTCCTGGGCCCAGCAGCGTCTTTTGCTCTTGCCCATCTGTGCCCACTTAGGTACCGAACCCCAAAGCACACACTCTCCCCTTCTGGAAACTGACAGGCAGACGGAGCTGGCAGCTGGGCCAGGCATACTCACACTGCTCAGGGTTACAGGAAGGTACAGGGTCTGGGGACCGTAATGCTTCTGGTAGCTCTGAATGTCATACCACACCTGTGGGTGGCAGAAGACATACCAGGTCACTGCACAGGGCACCCATCCTATGTACCTTCTTTGGCCTTCACCACCTTTCCCCACCACGCCCTTTCTTCCTTAACTCACCTCCCCTTGGCCAGGCAGATACACCTGCACGCCATGAGCCCCGGAGTCTGATACAGGGTGAACCAATAATGCATCCCCTAAAACACACCAGAATCAGCTGTGAACTGAGGGGACCAGTTCCCAGGCAGGGAGCACCAAAACGCCGGTTGCCTTGCGCCACCGGCCTCACTCACTCCTCCCTCCCTGGGCACCCACAGACCTCTCTCCCACAGGGGCTTACTTCTCAGCCCTATCCCAACCCACCAGCAACAGTCCCCTCCATTTCTCACCAAGCAGGAACTGATCATCTATACTGAAGGTGGTCACATCCTGAGGATAATGCACCCACAAGGGCCTAGGAAGGAAGCCAGACAAGTAGGGAAGACACCTGCTGTCTTGGCAGAGGTCAAAGATACTACCCCAGGAACTAGAGATAAGAACAGCACAGGGGTTGCAGCCAGACAGCCCAACCGTGCTCTAAGGCCTCAGCTACGCAACCTACCCTTGGTCAAATCATTGAACTTCCTCACCCATCTCCTTCCTCCTCCTCCCCTGCCCCCTCCTGAAACTATTCCACACGGCTACTTTCCAGTGGCCATTTCATTGTCCTGGATCAGGTCGAACTTTCCTCTCCTACGTCATCTCCTACCTCTCCCTCTGGTTCCTTACCCTGAGTCACACTGGTCTTTCTATCCCTGGAACACAACAAACTCATTTCCACTTTAGAACGTCTGCACTTGCAGTCTCCTGTGCTGGGAACATTCTCCCACTGGATCACAAAAGTCCATCTACCTCATTAGTCAGGCCTCATCTCACATGCCCCCCCCCTTTTTTTTTTAAAAGAAGGTCCTACACCCAGCGTGAAGCCCAACACGGGGCTTCAATTCATGACCCCGAGATCGAGACCTGAGCTGAGATCTAGAGTCGGACGCTTAACCGAATGAGCCATCCAGGCGCCGCTCACGTGTCCTTCTTAAAAAGGCCACTCGTAGAACCAAATTCCATTACCCTATTCAAAGAGCTTTAGCCGTTGCGACGTGGATGGAACTAGAGGGTATTATGCTGAGCGAAATAAGTCAATCAGAGAAAGACAATTATCATATGATCTCTCTGATATGAGGAACCTGAGGGGCAGGGTGGGGGGTCATGGGGGGTAGGGAGGGAAAAATAATGAAACAAGATGGGATGGGGAAGGAGACAAACCATAAGAGACTCCTAATCTCACAAAACAAACTGAGGGTTACTGGGGGGTGGGAGGGTAGGGATAGGGTGGATGGGTTATGGACACTGGGGAGGGTTTGTACTTTGGTGAATGCTGTGAAAGATGTAAGCCTGATGATTTACAGACCTGCACCCCTGGGGCAAATAATTTAAAAAAAAAAAGAGTTTTATCACTGTTAGCAATTTTCTTACTTGCATATTTGTGTACACGTCTGTCTATCTTACTCACAAGGATGGAAAGATACTTGTCTGCCCTGTTTCAGGTGCTGGGGATAGCGATGAACAATGCCCGGCAGCAATGTTTACTGCTACTCATCCCCATTAGTCTCTTCTTTTTTTTTTTTTTAAAGATTTTATTTATTTATTTATTTGACACAGAGAGAGAGATACAGAGATCACAAGCAGGCAGAGAGGCAGACAGAGAGAGGAGGAAGCAGGCTCCCCGCTGAGCAGACAGCCCGATGTGGGGCTCGATCCCAGGACCCTGGGATCAGGACCAGAGCCGAAGGCAGAGGCTTTAACCCACTGAGCCACCCAGGGGCCCCACCCATTAGTCTCTTCTTACTCTAGACCTTGAAACTAGAATTTCCCTCCTTTACAAGCCCCTGGTGAGTGGTGAATGAGGCCCAGAGATGGAGCCCAGTCCCCACTGTCTCTCTGCCATCTCAGCCCACTCTACACAGACACAGCTGAATGACTCACCTCATGACAGGAATGCCTTCACGATGGGCCTGATAGAAGAGGGTGTACCAGAAGGGCAGCAAGGAGTATCGCTGGCCCAAGGCATCTCGGATGATGTCATGGTACTGCGCTGGTAAGAGCCAGGGCTCTCGCCGCCCAGTGTCCAAGTGAGCATGTGCCCGGAAGAATGGCTGGTAAGCACCCATCTGGTACCAGCGCACAAGCAGCTCTGGCTCTGGATTTTTGAAGAAACCGCCCACGTCCGCTGGGAGAGGAGAGGGAGGAAACAAGTTGGAAAAGAGGGTGAAAAGAGGGCTGCTACCTAAGGAGCTCCCCCAGGCCCCACCTTAGACTCTCAGCTGTGTTTGCACCTGGGCCCTATGCCCTCTACCTGGCTCCTCTCCCACCAAACCAAGACCCCCAATTCCACCCCTTCTCACCTCCACAGAAGGAAAGGCCCACCAGCCCCAAGCTGAGACACATAGGGATAGAGATCTTCAAGTGGTCCCATTCAGCAGTGTTGTCCCCCGTCCACACAGCTCCTAAGGAAGACCAGGGAGACGGAGCTAGCCAGCGGCGGAGGGGCTCCACTTTTCCTACAGCCGACTCCTCTGACCTGCCACATCTGCTCTAGGGCCCCCAGGGTCCTGCCCAAGATGGCAGAATTCACAACACTTGAAAGGGGACTGGACCTCCCCCTCCCTGGATCCCCTTAAAGTGCGCAGGTGCCCAAGCGGGGGGGGGGGGGGGCAGGGGGGGGCG
>LNAC01000014.1:2064906-2082701 GCA_002007465.1 Ailurus styani
GGGGGGGGGAAGCACTATAGGTGGTGTGGAGACAGTGCCAGGGGCAGACAGATTCACCAAAGGAACCAAAGAAGAGCCTGGCAGTGGACCTAAGCATACTTAGAACTTCAAACTGTAAGAGAGGTAGCATGGCAGTTTGGTGAGGAAAGGAGGCTATTCAACAGTGAAGTCAGGAAAATAAATTTTCTGATTAGGAAAAAAATGGTACCAAGTTCCCACCTCATAGATACAAGTATCTACTCCAGACAGGTTATGACTTAACATTTTAAAGTACGATTTTTTTAATTTTTTTTTTTTAAGTAATCTCTACACCCACCATGGGGCTCAAACCCACGACTCTGAGAACAAGAGTCATATATTGTACGGACTGAGCCAACCAGGTGTCCCTAAAGTTAAGATTTTCAGAGAAAAAAATAAATAAAAATTTTAAGACCTTGAGATAAAGAAGAATTATTTAAACACAACTTAGAAGGGCGCCTGAGTGGCTCAGTCAATTAAGCGTCTGCCTTCGGCTCGAATCATGATCCCAGGGTCCTGGGATCAAGCCCCAAATCAGGTTCCCTGCTGAGTGGGGAGCCTGTTTCTCCCTCTCTCTCTGCCTGCAGCTCCCCCTGCTTGTTCTCTCTTTCTCTGTCAAACAAATATTTTTTAAAAATTATACAAAAATTAAAATTAAATTAAAAATACAAAATCATATCCAAATATAAATATATAAAAATAAAATAAAAATATGTAAAAATTAATAAAAATAACACAACTTAGAAAATGCTAATACCCATGGAGCACCACATGTATTTCTAAAAATGAATTTCTTTTTTTTTTAAAGATTTTATTTATTTGAGATAGAACGAGAGTGAGAGAGAGAGCGAGAGAGAGCACACAAGTAGGGGGAACAGCAGGCAGAGGGAGAAGCAGACTCCCCACCGAGCAGGGAGCTCGATGCGGGACTGGATTCCAGGACCCTGGGATCATGACCTGAGCCAAAGGCAGATGCTTAACCAACTGAGCCACTCAGGCACCCTAAAAATGAATTTCTAAAGCTACATGCAACAGAGTTATATAATGTTATGTCAAAACAGAAATTCCAGAAGCCCACATTCACTAGGATACTTGCCCTATAATACTCAAAATCAAACACACCTATGTAGTTTATGGCTTAAGCACACAAATACAAATACGTTTGTGTAGATATGTTCTTACATGCATATACATGATACACTTGTAAGAACAGGGCGCCTGGGTGGCTCAGTGGGTTAAAGCCTCTGCTTTCGGCTCAGGTCATGATCTCAGGGTCCTGGGACCGAGGCCCGCATCGGGCTCCCTGCTCAGCGGGAAGCCTGCTTCCCCCTCTCTCTGTCTGCTTCTCTGCCTCCTTGTGATCTCTCTCCCTCTGTGAAATAAATAAAATAAAATAAAAATCTTAAAAAAAAAAAAAACTGTAAGAACAAGACAAGTGAATGATAAACTTTAGAATAACAATCACCTCTGGGGGTGGTCAGGGCCACATGATAGTGAAAAGTATATGATTGGTTTGGGTAAAGGGTATACAGGGAAGAGCGTTTATCATATCATTTTCTAAATTAAGTACTTAATAGAGAGCCATGGATGGGGCGCTGGGCTGGCTCAGTCGGCAGAGCACTCAACTCCTGACCTCGGGGGCTGTGGATTTGAGCCCCACCTCAGGTGTGGAGACTACTAAAAAAAATAAATAAATAAACAGACTTAAGAGAGAGAGAGAGAGAGAACGCCATGCATGGAATATTCACAATGACATTGTGTCGTGACTCAAGAATTTGAAGAACTGTATCAACTACCTGAAGAAGAAAGAAAAAGAGAAAAGTAAGGGGAGGGGAAAGGACAGGAGGAACCAGCCACACAGACACTAACGCTGGAGGACAAGATCGGGGGCCTTGTTTACTCCTGCTTCGCCAGCCCAGGCCTGGCACAGAGCTGGAAGCAGTACCTGCACGATGAAAGAGGAAAAAGGGCGGAAGAGAAAATGTGTGAACTAGAGGGAGAAATGGAGCAAGGTTAGGAGAGGGACAAGGATGCCAGACAGCTGTTATCCCAAAGTGGAAAAAAAAAAAAATCAGCCAAATAAAGATTCATCAGGAAGGAGAAAAGGACCATGGAAATGGACAGGTTTCCCAGGAAAATTTACCGAGATGTGGGGGGATCAGCCACCAATACATCTGGCACCCGGTATCGGGGCCGCCGGGGCTCCAGTTCATCAATCCTGATCCGGGTCATGTTCTTCTGAAGCCCCTGGAGCTCCAGCACCAGCACTACCTGTGGGGGCAGAGGTTTGGATCTGGAGAAGGGAGAGGGCTACACCACAGAATGCCCTCTGAACCCACTCCCTCCTGAGGGGTCTCCTCCTTCTAGCCCCTCACTTAAGGGACCTAAGATCCGAATTCCTTACAAAATCCCAAGATGGCTGGGACAGGACATTGGCTACAGGTTCACCTTTGCCGAATTACTCCTTAGCAAGCATTTCTCCACCCCCACCAGACTCCTCCTTTTCTTCCCTGACCTTGGTGACCTCGTTGATCAGATGGACCGTGAGGGCATCAGGACCAAGCTGTAGAGAGTCCAGCAAGGCTCGGTATGGAGAAAGTCCTGGCCGTACGCTTCGCTGCCTCCTGCCAAGAGAAATGGGAAACAGGGAAGGTTCCCCAATGTTCTCAGGTCCCTCTATCACCTGCAGTGTCCCCAGGCTACCCCCCATCTGCCACAGCACCTCCCACAGTACCCTATTTTCCATCCCACTCTTCGAGAAATATCATACTTGCAGAAAGAACTCTCTTCACAGGTCTTAAAGTTGCTTCTATCCACGGCAAGGGTAACTCCCAGGCAGACCCCTAAACAAGCAAGTACCAAACCTGCCCCAGACCTAGGGAGGAAAAAAGACAAAGAGGGAACAATCACCGCAGAGGTCAGAAAAGGCCCCACCTTCACAGGGAAAGGCCCCCTCCCACCACAACCCTAAAAGGGGAGAAATATGAAGAGTCTGGTTGGGGTGCCTGGGTGGCTCAGTGGGTTAAAGCCTCCGTCTTTGGCTCGGGTCATGATCTCAGGGTCCTGGGATCGAGCCCCACATCAGGCTTCCTGCTCAGCAGGGAGCCTGCTTCCACCTCTCTGACTGCCTCTCTGTCTACTTGTGATCTCTCTCTGTCAAATAAATAAAATCTTTAAAATAAAAGAGTCTGGTTAAATAGAAGAAAGGCAGCATGAACACGGGGGGTGAAGTGTCAGGCTTGAGGAACTGGCTCATGCACACCTTCCCTTCAAAAGGCAGAGGAAGTGGACAAAGGATCTTTGGCCTTCAGAGGCCCTGGTATTGACTCTGGTTACATCAGGTTCTCAGAGGAAAGGAGCAATAATAGCCAGTCCCAGGGGAAGTGGTGGCACCACGTGAGGAACAGAGAAACAAAGCAAGCCATCCTTTCCACGGGCAAAGCACTAAGTGGAGCTACAGTGGAAAAGTTAAAGATGAACCCTCAGCTAGCCTGCTGTCACAATACCTAGAGTCCCAAAATCCCAGCACCCTTAGTCATCCCGCTCCTCTGATCTCCACTCCTAGATCTTCAAAGTAAGTTGCCACTACCACAACCTAAGCCTGAAAAGAGTAACAGCCACATGTACTGAATCCTAACATACC
The DNA here is from genome assembly GCA_002007465.1 of Ailurus styani. Lineage (NCBI taxonomy): Eukaryota > Metazoa > Chordata > Mammalia > Carnivora > Ailuridae > Ailurus > Ailurus styani. Next base: position 2,068,568 of record LNAC01000014.1, read on the forward strand.
CCCAGGAGCCAGACTAAGGGCCCATAACCCTGGTTTTCAACTCTGCCTGAAGTTTTTAAAAGTGCCGATCTCACCCCTAGAGGTTCTGATCAAACTGACACAAAGGGGGGCCGGGGCATTCAAGTTTTTAAAATCTCCTCAAACAACTCTAATGGGCAACCACCATCCAAAACAACTTCGTGATACACACTACCTCTTTTTCATTTCTTTCGTTGTTTTCTTGGTGAATGTAAGGTTGGAGCTTTTCCCAGATGGGAAAATTGAAGTATAAAAGGTTCAATAATGCATCCAAAACTGAACTGCTAATAGGGGGTAAAACTGGATTGAACTCAGCTCTGCCTGACTCGGGCCAGAGTACTTCATGATACACAATACAGCACACCACCTACCAGCAGGGCCTGCCTCATTGAGGACCATTACCCCAAGGTTACCACAAACTGTCACTTCCCCAACCTGCTATCACATGACAGACAAGGGACTAACTGGCTTAAACAAACTGGTCTGAAAGACACATTCATCCATTCTCAGTAAATCCTAAACAGAGGTCCTCAAACTTCATTGTCTGTTAAGAATTACCTGCAGTGTTTAGTAAATATAGATTCCCGAACCCGAGGGGGAATCTGCATTTTAAACGCACTTTTCCACCGACTGATGTGGGTTGTCTAGGAGCACACTCTTAAGAAAGTGTCCCAAATAGGAAAAGAAAACAAACACAGGCTTCTCTTCTTCTAAGTCTTAAAACTTTGCCAACTGCTAACATGGTAACTAAAGACTATACATTGTATCCAGCACTAGCCTCAGCATCTGCTGGAAAGTTAAAGGTAAGGAAAATCACCAGAAAGGAGATGGCAGAACACAGTAAGCCCTCCAGCTCCAGAAGAATGTGAAAAGCAACCCAGGGCACACAGAAAAGTGAGGAAAACACCAGGCCTTGTCTTTTGATAGGCCAAGCAAGAAAAATTAGGAGCAAAAGCAGCAAAAGAAACGCTACCCGAAAACTTCACAGCAAAGCCTGTGGCCCAGGTCCTGAGGACTGACTGCAGCAGGCACCCTGCACCACTCACCCCATGTCCACCTGCCCAACGCAGCAGTAATCAGAAGTACAGTGAGTTAAATACCCTCTGGAGTCCTATTTGCACAATCTATGCAATGGGCTTGGGAGAAATGCCAATGAGGATAGGATTTCTCAAAGATCTTTCAGATGTGACCTGTTGGAAGGCCCTAAGAACTCAGGGATGCCTTGAACACCCCAGAGCAAGAGGTGGTCACAAGCCAAAGTCAGGAATGAGCCACAGGGTAAGGTGCACCCGTTTATTGTTTCAGATCACAGACTTCGGAGAGTTGAGTTTACAGTCCAATCTTTTTTTCACTGCTGGCGACAGTACATGCCTCTCCCACCCCAGTACATCCGTTATGTCCAGGTAAACGCTTTGTGGCGTTGGTGATTGTTTCGAACCGGTTTTTTTCGGTAATAGAAACTCGAGGGCGCAGACCAAAACATCCGATTGCATGTTGTGTTTGAGCACCATCATCCAAACAGACCGTGAACTTACGGGATCCTGCCCCAGCCGTGCCCAGCGACCGTGAACACCGAACAAGCCAGGGTTGGTGTCCACGTGAAGACAAGGGCAGGGCAGGGTCCGGGACTCGGGGGTGGGGGGCGTAGGGCAAGAAGGGTAGCGCAGGCGGAACAGCAGGCCGCGGTGCTTCCCGGAGGAGGGGCCCGCAGGACAGTAGACTGCGTGCCCGGAGGCCCGGCCGCGTCTAGTCCCCCGCCCGGATGGCCCCGCACACTGCAAGAAGGAGGCGGCAGCGTTAACCGCCACGAGCCGCCAAGGGAGGGGGCGGCTGAGAGCGGCCGAGGCCAAGAAGAGCGAACGGCTGCGGCCCTCTTGAGCCGCCGGGCTGGAGCTGGGAGCCCCAGAAGCAAGGGCCCCCAACGCCGCGGGAATCTACCGCGAGGAAACCGGGGGAGCCTGAGACCACCTCCAGGGGGACAAAGGGTGCTCACGATGCCGGGAGGGTAACAGAGTCTCGGGAGGACACACAGGAAGGAGAGATACGGGGTTTGGGGGGCCCTGGGGGCGTCCCGGGCATGCCCCCGGGTTCCGGGCTCCTCACCGCCTCCTACGCGCCGCCACTGCCGCTACCGCCGCCATCTTGTGCCGGGTTTGCTCCTTGACCCCGAGCCTCTCCTCCCCCCGCGCTCGTTGAGCCACGTACCTTAGCGCCCGCCCCTTCCGGCCTTCTGATTGGCCCGGCCAGGGAGCGGCCGGGCGGCTGCCCCATTGGCAGAGCGCGCACAATAAATGCCCGCGTCGGGCGGGCCCAGGGGCGTGGCTGGAGGGCGGGGGCGGGGTTGTCCAGAGCCAGGCGCTGTCCGACTTTGCCAGCTCTAAGCATCAGACAGAGGCACTGGACTCTGCTTTTCTCAACTCGGCAAATTTTATTTAGAAAAAAAGGTGGGGGAGGAAAAAAGTGACAGCGCTCTTTAGGCTAAGGTTTTAGAAGACAAACCTCCACCTTTCTGCAGCACCTTAGCCCCCTCTCTCTCTCACTGGTCAACCTCTCTTGGCTTCCGAAGCTTGGAAAAGGCTATGTCCCCTGCCGAAGGAGAGTGGACGGTGAAGGTGCCTGGAAACGGCCAGAGAAAAGGCCCAGGCGGTCAATGTTGCGGTGGAGGACACTGTGCAGCACAGCAAGATGGGGTCCACCCTCACCGCCACCCTCCCTGGAGAAGTCCCGGATGAAGCGGCCACGCTCTGACTGGAAGATGAACTTCTGGGGCAATGGTCCGTGCTCCCGGAGAAACCCCCAGACACTGAGCAGCAGCAGACGCACTTCAAAAGGTGCCAGCTGGCTAAATACCTCGTGCATATTACCCAGGGCTGGTGGCAGGAGGCTTCCCTCTGCCATGACAGCTACCAGGGTGCAGGATGCCTCCAGGTGCCAGGGGGAGTGAGCTGTATCAGGGTGGCGAGAGGCTTCCCAATGACCCAGAAGGGCGGCTAGCAGCCCCCGCAGGAGCACGGAGCAGTAGCACAGGGCTGGGGGAGCAGCCGCTACCAGCTTTAACAGCTCAAAGAGCAGGGGCTGTTCCCGGAAGCGCCGGCCAATGCGGAGATCCCGCTCCACAGTGGCCCGAGCATGCTCCTCAGGGGGCCAGGCCAGCTCAGCACCAGCTGCATCAGGACACACACTCTCCACCAAGGTCACTGCCACCGCTTTGGCTGCCTCTGGGCTCAGGGTGGGAGCCCCCCAGCAGCCCCCACATTCAGTACCCCCAGGGGCACTGCAACAGTGCACCAGGAGGCTGAGGAGGCTCTGGGTGTTATAGATCACTTCCTGCTGATTGCGAGACTGGACAAACTTGGGTGGCTTTAGGCCACGACCGATGACTCCAGCGTGGAAAACTGACCAAATCCCTCCAGGCCCTGGCACAGCTGCAGTGTGCCGCCGGTTTGTGTCCAACAGGGAGGCAGAAGCCAAAGGAGCAGAGACAACTGAGAGAGTCTCATTGTCCCTATCCACTTCCCCTCCAAACAGTTCTGCATTGCCCCGATGTAAGGCTCCCTCAACTAGCAGCTGCAAGACAGCCTTGAGCCCAGCTGGGGAGGTCTGCGAGAGGCGGGTAAGAAGCTGAGAGGCCGAAGCCACACCGGGGGGGCCATGCAGCCTCAGAGAGGTAAAGAAGCGATGTACTCCAGCTCTCACCAGTCCCAAGAGTTGGGAGGGGGACAGGGCTTCTTGAGGAAAGGGACAAATGGCCAGGAGGGAGGCAGCAGCTTCGGCTACTTCCTCCTCAGGATGTAGCAGGAGCGGAGCCAGGTCAGACAAATGGGCTGATGCAGACTCCCCAAACCGGGCCCCTAGGGCTGCCGGGCCCTCACCACCCTGCTGTTCCCACCCCACTAGCAGTGCCAAGTTGCGCAGGAACCGGGCAGTGAAGGGAGGCTGCAGAGTCCCTGCATGTACCCGAGCCAGGCAGCTCCGGAAAGCCAGAGGCAGGAGGCCAGAGAGACTGACCACCAGCCCTGCATATAATTGGGTGGCCAGACTCAACTCTTCAGGGCTTCGGGCCCGGCTCAGGAGATGGCCCAAGGCCTCCGGTCCACAGCTAGGCCGAGTATAAACAGAGAGCAGGCCCAGGAGCTGGTGTTGCCAGAGGAAGCGCTTCCGCTCCAATCGTAAGGTCTCTCCACACAGCTCTCCAACATGGTTTCTTAGCGCATCTAGAAAGGGCACAGGGCGGGGTGGTGGGGGCGGGCCCAGCACCCCTTCCCCAGGAGACCCTCCCCGGTGATGAACCAGTTTTTGCAGGTGCAGCAGCAGCAGCTGAATCAGCCGGTCACAGGCCTCACGCACAGTGTCTGGCACAGCCAGGCCTTGGGTAGTAATGACTGAGGCAGGCATAGCTGTGTCCACCAGGAACTGCAAAAGGCGGTAGGCACCTGCCCCCGAGGCCTGGCTCACCAGGTGCACAGCCAGATTCAGCATGTTGTCCAGCTCCTCTCGGGGGAATCCCTGCAGGTGTTGCTGCAGCTGACTCAGCACAGCTGGGGGCTTAAGGCAGTCCACCAACTCTCCAGAGACTGTGCCCAGCAAAGCTGGTGACATGACCGCCAGCTGCAGTAGGAAGGGAACTGTGGCCTGAAGGGACGGGTCCCCACTCCGGCCCCCAGAGCCCCCTGCCAGGCTATCATGGAACATTCGCAGAAGCTCCCGGCGGATGCTGTCTCCGTGGCGGGAGGCCAGGTGCCCTAGGATGCCTACAACTGAGGCAATCTTGGGCACCCGTTTCTCCCCAGGGATAGCAGGAGATCCAGGGAACGGGTCAATAGAAGGGGTCTGAGAAGCGCTTCCACCACTGCCACCAGCTCCACCTCCAGCCCCACCGTGAACACAGAAATCCTTAAGGCCACAGGAGAGAACTCGGGAGATGATAGTGCCAGGAAAAGAGGAGCCGATATGGGCCACAACCCAGTCGAAGTGTGGGGAATGCTGGACAGAGGTATCCAGCAGGGCATCCACGCAGGCATCTGGGCAACTACCAATGAGAGCTGAGAGACACTGAACATAGATGTCCATTAACGTGCGGGTGGCCCGACAGCCCATCCACAGCTGCAGCAATTCGTTGAGAGAGCCAGTGGCATGGGGCACACGCTGGTGCTGGCCTGAGTATGTGCTGCTCAGTTGCCCCATGAGGTCAATGGACCATGCACTAATCACTGGTGCCCAGGCCTTCGGGTTGGCCCGGATAAACTCAGACAGCACCTGCTGTACTTCCTGCACCACATCTTCTAGACCAGGTCCCCCAGCGGGGACATGGGAAGGTGGGGGTGGACGGAGGTGAGGGGGGCCAGCCACAGGGCTTTCATCCAGGGCAGCCAGGTGGGCCCGGACACTCTCATCAAAGACTCCTCGCAAGTGGTCAAGCACGGCAGCCCGAGCAGGTGGCAAAGAGCGGAGCAGGAGAAGACCACAGCGAGCATGTTCCCGGGCTGAGAGTTGGTGGCCCAGAATAGGGTCCACGCCAGTCAGAAAGGCCTTGATTTCCTGGGACAGCTCTTGAGCACTAGAAGGAAGCAAGAGAAGCAGACTTAGAACGTTGGAAGATGTTAGGCACATTGCATTCCCCCTGTGAGCTTTTGTTTCTTTCCATGTAAAATAGAGATAACTGTTTCTCCCTCATAAGATAACATACACGAAGTGTACATGAAGCACTTAAGCACCATATCGAGTTCACACTTATCACCGAATACTTTTCTTTCAATAGTAACAATATCAATGTTAGGTAACTCATGTCAGGTAATCTCTTAAGTATTTTGTGTATTATTCCAATCCAGACAACAGCCCAATAAGGTATGTTTCCACTTTACAGATAAGAAAACCAAGATTAAGTAATCAGACTATAAGCTCTAAAAGGGCAAACATTTCTGTGCTCTTCAACGCTGAATACCTTTCTATTGAGGTACCCAGTACTCCGTATTTGTTGAATCGAGTAAATAAATCATGTGGCTATAACATCTGCTTTAAAAATACCTTTCCTGCTTGACTGCCCTCCCCCCAAAACACAAGCTCTTAAAGAAGATCCTAAGCTCAAACTTGTCCCTCATTAAGGCTTCCTAGTACCTGCGTCTTCCCATACTCTGCAAGCATCCTAACCACCCACCACTTGAACTCCACATCAACCACCACCTTCCAGGCATCCCTGGTGTGACTAGGAATCACGGTGTCCTAGGAAACAGACAAGGTAATGCCTGCTTTTCAACCCTTCCCTCCCAAAACACATGGCTTCAGTCTTAGGCGTTCAGAAGCCAGTGTTATGGGAAGGGGCAAAGTCCCCTTCCTCTTACTGCCTTTTCTGCCAAAGAATGATGAAGACCGCATCTTCTAGGGGCTGATAGGGCTCCGATTGTGCCCTCTCTGATTCCTTAAACAAACAAACAAACCACCTTAAGGTGAGGGAGAGTAGCTTAGTTGGAGGGCAAAAGGCAAAGGCTAGAGGGAAGCATTTTGTGGGTTTCCGGGCCCGGGTTCCCAGGGAGTCTCCATGAAGTCAGGGGACCCTGACGTCGAAAAGGGGCAGGACAGCTGGGTTCCCAAGAGTTCTGCTATCCCCAACTCTTGGGAGAACAAGGCCGGGATCTGGGGTAACTAAGCGTTGGGGGTTAGGAGGAGGCAGGACCGAGATCTTAGGAGTGCGGGCACTGGAGCCCAGAGTTTTGGTGAGGCAGTCCCTGAGTTCTGGGAAGACCCGACCAGGAATCTCTGAGAACCCTGACGCGAGTTCTCGAGGTAGGATCCGGGTTTCTGCCGAGAAGGCTGGGGATCGGCGCAGGGCCGCGCGATGGGGGAAGATGCCAGGGGCTCTGACTACCTGAGCGGCGCGGGACCGTAGGTGGCCGGGGCAGGCCCGGGAGGCCCTGGGGCCCCGGGAGGGTCGCACAACGCGGACATCCCGGAGCCCTAACCCGAGCCCGAGGCGGGAGCGGCGAAGCGCAGGCAGCGCATGCGCGCTGACGGGAAACCCGAAAGGAACCAGCGACCAGGCCTCTCAGGAAAATCCGTCCGGCGACGTCCGCGACCCTCAGACATTGGTTCCGGACCGTGGTGGGGACCCCAGAGCCCGATCGCGACGGTGACAGCGAGAAGCCGACCCAACCTCAACCAAACCTTTTTATCCCCAAAGGGCGCTTAAGACACAAACTAAAGCTAGCTGCGGCTATTCACAGTTGGAGTTAATTATTTTGCCGAAAGCCAAAAATGCAAAGTGTTCAACTCACGAGGTTTTAAAAAATGAAGTACTAGGAAACATTTTCATCAATAAATAATGACGATATTAAATAAGTAAACAAACAAGTAAACAGTGACAATGGAAAAAGCAGTTAAAGGAGAGAAGGGAAGGGGAAAGCGGTAAAAAGACGGAAAGAAAGGAAGGAGGGACACCTGGGGGGGCTCAGTCCGTTAAGCCTGAGAGCATGAATCTCTAAGGTTTCTAGGACCTCGAGGGATCATTTACTACTGTCTAGTAAAACTTCAGTCATGAGACGCTTCGGATGGAGATCAGTGGTCCATATGCTTGGAAAACGATTGCTAACATTTATCTTGGTGGGTGGGTAGAGATGAAGGATGTTTCCAAAGGGATTTTTATATGTTAAAGGAGACTTAGAGGGGGAAAAAGAGAGAGAGAGAGACTTAGAGGATCCTGGATGTCAGGCTAATGTGAAACAAAGGGTGCCTTTTACTTCTAGCAAAGTATTACCATTGAAACAGTAGATTTCCTGGAGTAAGGTCACTCTGCCTGTCTCAAGTACTTGTCAATGGGCTGTAAGCTGTAAGGAAGTTTAATTTTTTTCTTTATTTCTTTAGCCTTTGTTCCCCACTTCATTCACTGTATAGCACTTAGTGACTGCAATGGTTAAGTAAGCACCATATAAGCATTCGCTATTTTTATTACATTTGTTGAATAAACTCCAGAAAATCAGCTCTCGGATGACAGGAAATTTGCCTATTTTGTTGAAGGCTATTCCTCATCCCCTACAACAGTGTTTGCCTGGCATATAGTAGGTTCTTTTTTTTTTTTTTTTTAAGATTTTATTTATTTATTTCACAGCGGGAGAGAGATCACAAGGAGGCAGAGAGGCAGGCAGAGAGAGAGAGGGGGAAGCAGGCTCCGTGCCAAGCAGAGAGCCCTATGCGGGCCTCGATCCCAGGACCCTGAGATCATGACCTGGGCCGAAAGCAGAGGCCCTAACCCACTGAGCCACCCAGGCGCCCATATAGTAGGTTCTTAATAGTTCATTTAATACATGAAAAGGAACATCTGTTCTGAGGCCGGAAGTCTTACTGCTCTCAGTGGAAGTGTGTTAGAGTGATACCAGATTGCAGTTCCTGAAGATACGTTTGAAACCACTTAAAAACACAGAGTTGAACAAAGATCAAAATGGCTACACTATGGGCACCTGGGTGGCTCAGCTGGTTAAACAACTGCTTCAGCTCAGGTCATGATCCCAGAATCCTGGGATTGAGCCCTGCATCGTGCTCCCTGCTCAGCGGGAAGCCTGCTTCTCCCGCTCCCTCTGCTGCTCTGCCTGCCTGTGCTCTCTTGCTCTCCCTTTTCTGTCAAATAAATAAATAAAATCATTTTTAAAAATGGCTGCGCTAATGCTTTGGCAAAGCTCGATTTTATTTTTAAAAGATTTTATTTATTTATTTGACACAGAGAGATTACAAGTAGGCAGAGAGGCAGACAGAGAGAGAGGAGGAAGCAGGCTCCCCGCTGAGGAGATGCGGGGCTCAATCCCTGGACCCTGAGATCATGACCTGAGCTGAAGGCAGAGGCTTAACCCACTAAGCCACCCAGGCGCCTCAAAAGCTCAATTTTAAAGTAAGCTTTTTCCTCTCCGGCAAACCTTCTCTCCTCCTTTTTTAGCCTTTTGTTTCAGGAACCTGGTACCACCCTCGGAAAGACTAAGGACTCTGGTAGCACCTACACAATTCCTGTAGAAAACAGCTAGATCCTGTATTTACCTATAAAACCCCCAGCCCCTTCCTCTGAGCCCCTTCCTCCAGGTGGGCTTACAGCTTTTGAGGGCCACAGCTTGCTGCAGGCTCCTTTGCCTGCCAAAGCAATAAAGCTATCATTCCTCTTTATCCCAAACTCTTGTCTTCCTGCTATATTTTAGCTCTGAAGCACGGAGGTTGGTTTTACAACAATACTTTTGAAGTGATTGTGTCTTAAAAGCTAAAGGACTAATTATGGTTCTTTTTTTTTCTTACATTTTAGAAGTTCAGTTACTTACAAAGTGTATATACTACCTACTAGCAAAATTTGTTCTAGAACAGTAATATGAGACAATTTCTGCTCCTAACACTGCCTCAAACTGTGACCCACACTTCCCATCTCAGAGCCTCAACTCTGGATCTGTAAAAGACTTTTGAACCAGGTAAGTTCTCCAGCAATGAGATTATCATGTGGTCCTTGCTCTTAAGGATTTCATAATCTAAAGGTGCCTCATTTTGGGGTTGAACAGATCTAAATTCATATCTGCTATTTATCAGTAATGTAACCCTGAGACAGTGAACCAAATGTTTGAAGCCCATTTCCTCATCTGTAAAATGGGTACTATGTCTCCCATCTCACAGATGTTTGGCAAAGATCACTTGAGACCACTTATTACAAGACTTAGCATAATACCAGATACGGAAACTCTTCTTTGAACACAGCAAGCTCCTTCTGCCTTAGATACGGGGGTAGAACAAAATTATGAAGAATGGGTACACCAAAATATTAAAAATGTCTTTTCTGGGGCACCTGGCTAGCTCAGTCAGTGGAATGTGTGACTCTTGATCTTGAGGTTGTGAATTTGAGTCCCATGTTGGGTATCAAGATTACTTAAAAATAAAGTCTTAAAAAAAAAGAGTATTACTGGAAATTAAGGAAATTCAAATATGAAAAAGTCAGTATTAGCCAATGTTAAATGTGTTAGGGGTAAGAGTAGTATTTTGGCTACATAGAAGAATGTTCTGGGCGCCTGGGTGGCTCAGTAGGTTAAAGCCTCTGCCTTCAGCTCAGGTCATGATCTCAGGGTCCTGGGATCGAGGCCCGCATCGGGCTCCCTGCTTGGCAGAGAGCCTGCTTCCTCCTCTCTCTCTGCCTCTCTCTCAGCCTACTTGTGATCTCTCTCTCTGTCAGATAAATAAATAAAATCTTTAAAAAAAAAAAAAAGAATGTTCTTAGGGGTAATATCTCATCTGCAATTGACTTTCAGATGAGTCGACAAAGACAAAAATCTACAGACATACATATTTGCAAGTGCATAAAGATAGAACAAGTAAGTGTAAGAAAATGTGAAAAACTGGCAGATCCGAGTGCCTATGTAAAGGTTCATTGTACTCATTTCTTAACTTTATTGAAGGTTTGAAATTCAAAATATGAAGTTGGGCTGGGAGGTGTAACACTGGGCCAAAACCCTCCCTCTTCCAGGAAGCCTGCACTGATTAAACAGGATAGAAAGAATATGCTTTTCCTCTGTTGAACATACCTCCACACAGGCAGCATTTTATTTTATTTAAGATTTTAGTTATTTATTTGACAGAGAGAGATCACAAGTAGGCAGAGGGGCAAGCAGAGAGAGAGGGGGAAGCAGGCTCCCTGCTGAGCAGAGTGTCCAGATGTGATGCAGGGTTTGACCCCAGGACCCTGAGATCATGACCTAAGATGAAAGCAGAGGCTTAACCCACTGAGCTACCCAGGCACCTCCAACTTTTTACTTTAATTAAACACCCCAGCCCTGGCTTCCAACAGAAGTTCTGAATGTTAAATGGGAAACATAATGCTTGGTTCTCGGTTTATTAAAAATATAATCCTGGGGTGCCCCCCTGGCTTTCTGTAGAGTATGTCCTCTTGATCTCAGGGTCATGAGTTCCAGGCCTGGAGTTAAATAAAATTAAAAACATAACCTAGTAGGGGTGCCTGGGTAGCTCAGTCAGTTTAAGCACCCAGCTCTTGTTTTCCACTCAGGTCATGTTCTCAGAGCTGATCTCAGGGTTGTGAGATGGAGCCCCTGTAGGGCTCTGCACTCAACAGGGAGTTGGTTTCCCCTCTCCCTCTGCCCCCCACCCCCGCCATCCCGCAAACTCTCTAAAATCTCTCAATCAATCTTTAAAACTAAATTCTATATTTATAAAATCCAGCAAAGAAAGTGGAGACAAACATAACAAAGTGACTTGCCTCCTCTGGTCACAGAGGCAGTGGCACAGCTGCCATCAGGACCCTTATCTCATCTACCCCCTCTGTAATAATCTGTATTTTTGTCAGAAATGGAGAGTTGAATAGCAGCAGTTCAGTTTCCTTCCCCCAACTCTTCCTGTGCTGTCTTCCTTCCTTCTCTCTTTTATACAAGGAAGTGGTGTGAAAGCTTCAGAAATGGGTTGTAGGCTGGAGAGAGTGGTGGCCTTTCTGCTGAAGACGAGAGAGAGAGAGAGAGAGAGAGAGAGAGAGAGAGAGAGAGAGAGAGAGAGAGAGCGCACAAGCAGGGGGAGCTGCAGGCAGAGGGAGAAGCAGGCTCCCGACTGAGCAAGGAACCTGATCCCAGGACCCAGAGATCGTGACCTGAAGGCAGACACTTAACAGACTGAGCCACCGAGGCACCCCATGAATGGCAGCTTTAGATGGAAATATGAGCTTGCCACACACACAGAATCACCCAAATCACACCGTTTCTGTTTCATTGCTTGTACATGCATATATATTTTGTTGTAGCTAAACAGTGGAAATGCGGCATAAAAGTAACTAAAAAAAAAAAAATTGCAAAGTTGGGAGTGTCCCCCACTAGGGAGATAGGATTATCACAGAGCCTAGCTTCTCATTGCCTTAGCTCAAGTGTGCTCCATCGGTCTTATGTCCCAACTGCCTTGTTTCCACACCCACAGCCCCCTTCCTGTGGCCCGTTCCCATTTCCACATTAAATCACACGCCTCTCTTGGGCGCCTGGGTGGCTCAGTGGGTTAAAGCCTCTGCCTTCGGCTCAGGTCATGATCTCAGGGTCCTGGGATCGAGGCCCGCATCGGGCTCCCTGCTCTGCGGGGAGCCTGCTTCCTCCTCTCTCTCTGCCTGCCTCTCTGCCTACTTGTGATCTGATCTCTCTGTGTCAAATAAATAAATAAAATCTTAAAAAAAATAAAAATAAATAAATCACACGCCTCTCAGTGAGAATCCTTGGGCTTTATTACAAGTGGAACGGACTGTGAGGGAGCCCCATTCTCCAGACTTTCTTCTCCACCCTCTTCCTCTCAACACATCTCTCCAGGGCACGCCACTAGGCCATCAAGGAAGAGGAGTCTGAGGAGAATGAAAAGGGGCAATGCTTTCTCCAAAGTCCTCTGAAACAACCAGAGTCCTTCCGGCTCCCGCTGAGAATCCTCGAGTGGAAGGGGTGAGAGATTCAGCTCTCATCTTCAAGGTCCTCCATGTCTACATCCTGGGGGGCTTTCGTCTTCTTTTGCCGCTTGGGCTGTGGTTCACTAGTCCTGGCTGGCTTTGTGGGGGCTTCCACTGAGCAAAAGGAAAGAGGAAGCATTGAAGAACCCCAAGGAATCCAGGCTGCCCCCCCCCTTACCCCACCTCTGTGCCCCGGCCTCACCTTCCATGGCTGCTTTCTCTTTCTGGGCCAGCCGGATCTGCTGGAGGAGCTTTCTGCGCTTCTTCCCAGAGAGAGTAATGTTGGCGCGTGCACTGGACCTGAAGGGGCGGTAGGAGCAAGGGTATCCAGGTTAACCGGAACCAGCATCAGTTGGTTCTGGCTATTGAAAAGGTCTTTGTTTTGGGTTTTATGGGGTTTTTTGTTTTTCTTTTTTGAACACATCTTTGGGGGGCATCTGAGTGGCTCAGTCGTTAAGCGTCTGTCTTTGGCTCAGGTCGTGATCTCAGGATCCTTGGGATCGAGCCCCGAATCGGGCTCCCTGCTCAGGCTCCCTGCTCGGCTGGAAGCCTGCGTCTCCCTCTCCCACTCCCCCTGCTTATGTTCCCTCTCTCTCTATATCTCTCTCTGTCAAATAAATAAATAAAATCTTTTGAATTTTTTTTTTAAGATTTTTTATTTATTCATTTGACACAGAGAGAGAGATCACAAGTAGGCAGAGAGGCAGGCAGAGAGAGAGAGAGGAGGAAGCAGGCTCCCTGCTGAGCAGAGAGCCGGATACGGGCCTCGATCCCAGGACCCTGGGATCATGACCTGAGCCGAAGGCAGCGGCTTTAACCCACTGAGCCACCCAGGCGCCCAAATAAAATCTTTTGAAAGAAAGAAAGAGAGAGAGAGAGAGAGAGAAAGAAAGAAAGAAAAGAAAGAAAAAAGAAAAGAAAAGAAAAGAAAAAAAAAGAAAGAAAGAAAGAGAAAGGAAGGAAGAAAGGAAGGAAGAAAACATCTTTGGATTCAAGTAAAAAGATTGAAAATCTGGGCTCTAAGGTAGTGAGTTAAATCTCTCCAACACTTAGCCATTAACATTCTTTTTTTTTTTTTAAGATTTTATTTATTTATTTGACAGAGAAAGAGAGAGAGACAGCGAGAGAGGGAACACAAGCAGGGGGAGTAGGAGAGGGAGAAGCAGGCTCCCACTGGAGCAAGGAGTCCAATGCAGGTCCTGATCCCAGGACCCTGGGATTCTTAACACTACTCTCATACATATATAAAGTACTTACCATTAAATGTTAAAATTTGGTATATGGCAGAAACTTGTAAGGGAAAGCTATTTTTCTCCTCTATTTTCAATACTTTTATGTTTTAAGTGAGTTCCACACTCAACATGGGGCTTGAACTCACGACCCTGAAATCAAGAGTTGCATGCTCAGGTCGCCTATGTGGCTCAGTGACTTAAGTGTCTGCCTTCTGCTCAGCTCATGATCTTTTTTCTTTTTTTTTTTTTTAAAGATTTAATTTATTTATTTGACAGAGAGAGAGAAGGAGCACGCACAAGCAGGGGGAACAGCCAGTAGAGGGAGCGGGAAGCCGGATGTGGGACCCGATCTCAGGACCTGGGATCATGACCTCAGCCAAAGGCAGAAGCTTAACTGACTGAGCCACTCAGCAACCCCAGTAAATAAAATCTTAAAAAAAAAAAAAAAAAAAAAAGC